>CM021108.1:192539388-192841946 GCA_007115665.2 Sequoiadendron giganteum
ATAGAATGATAGAGCCATGTCATAGTTTGGAGAAAACTGGTAAGTCATCCTTTAGTATGATGTGTTTGCATTAGTAAGGGTCCTAATTACTATTAAGTGCATTCTAGGATGATGTTTATGTGTTTGGAGTTTATGGTTCTTCTTTATATTACTATGCTTGATTGAGGAGGTGAACAGATGTGAATTTATGTATATGTATGAATATGCATGTCAATGATAGACCATACACATAGAGGAGCATGTGGATGAAAGTAGATAGGTATATGTAATTTTGTATGATTATGAGTGGGTTTCTCATGAGCATGGTGTTATTGAAGGGACAATGAGACATGTAAGTATATATATATATAAATACATCAAACATATATCTCTTATCGATAAGATAATAAATGTGTATGTACTTTATTATGCGATTGAATGTATATATATGTGTATAAGATATATGCATATATACTTATGTATACATTTGTCGATACATATGTATGTATGACAAATGAAAATGTCCATATAGATAATCAACATATGTATACATATGTATACATGTACATAGAGGTATATTTATATGTACAGTTGATATTATTATATGAATGTTAACTTGATTTGAATATCAAATGTATACTTATTTAATTTTCATGGAATATATATATATAAAAATATATATAGATGATAGAATTAAGGCTACTTTTTGGAATTATTTTTATATGTACATGTATATATATGATAATTAATAGAGGGCAATTTATATATATGCTATGCAACATATTATTAGGCCAATTAATACATATGGTTGACGTAAGATAAAGGTTGATTGATATGCAAGCAATGTACAATAGTAAAGTCTGATATGGAAAGTAAACCATTTTTGATACCATTTGGAAATACATCACTATTATATATTGCATCATATTACTTCAGTTTGGAACTCTTGTGTATAAAGTGATGGAAATAATAAAGCCTACTCATAAAGTGTTTAAATGCATGAAAATAGTATAAAGAAAACATTAAAGATAATGTGCTAGTCAAAGCATTGTTTGAACACTATAAAGTGGGATTTGACTCATTTTTTCTCTATCACACAATGATGTTGTGACCAAGTCGACTTAGCATGTGTGTTACCTATAAATAGAAGACTATTTCAATGAGATAAACCATGCCTAGGAATACAAATTATGGCTTCAACATGGTGCCAATATATGAAATCTATATTTTTGTTTAAAAGTCTACTTTGGTTGCAAGTTGAATATCATATTTTGGGCATGTGCTTATTTGAATTGGTCTTGAGCTACTGTCAAACAATAGGTGTTGATTTGTAGAACATCCAACTAAGTTTATACTTAGATTTCTGCCACCGTTTTTTTGTGTGTAGTTAGTCAATTTGCATGAGTTAAGGTGTCGACTAGCATTCCTTATCTGTTAGCATAATTGTCTCATTTTTTTGTATATATAGATGGGATAGCTCTCTTATTTGGGACACACTTATTTTGCAAATATATTCTATTGCAATTATTCTGAGAGTTGTATTTGGTGAGAGCTTAGAGTTAATTTGTGAGAGCATTGAGTGATCTTGTGAAAGAAGGCATAATGAAGTATCGCTTTGACTAGAAAAGTGAGGGATAGCAAGTTGTGTTTGGAAGGTTCTGAATCAAGTCAGTCAATTGGGTTAAGTGTATCATAGGCATGAGGATCTAATATTATTTATTTGTCTTTTTATTTTGAAATAACAAGTCTCGGTTTCTTTGATTGGAATTGCACGATAAATTCTTGATTTAGTAAATCATAGAATTTGCTTATGGAAAGGAAAACAAGTTGTTTTATAGTTTTTTATGAAAGAGTTTGTATATACTCCATAATAAGAGTTTTTGTTTATCATTGGGAATATATACTAGGAATTATTTGAAATATGATTAGCTTAAGGGAAGTTTATTTGTAATCCTATATACCCTATACAAGAATTTATATATTGATGTTCTATATATAGATAGTTTAGACTACAAGTATAATGTGAAATATGTCAATGCCATGAAGTGACTTGACACTATTATCCTATTATGCTAGATAACCTTGGAGAATGGTAAGGTTTAGCTATATAGCCATAGTGATGGTAAGAAGGATATGGAAAGATGTGACATCATGCAAACAACATCAATAATCTAAACTTATATGATCACTTGATCATTACTTTCACTCAAATACAACCATAGGTTTTGAATAACCTTTTGGGTTGAGAAGTTTACTTGATTTATAAAAGAAACTACAGGTTAAGATTTACCTACAAGGTTGGGATATGTACTTGACTACTCATTGAAACCTATAGGTTGGGAGTAACCTACTTGGTTGGGTTGTTCATTTCATCTTGATTGGAACATATAGGGTTATATTAATCTATATAATCAAACTAGGCATTGGTTGATGTCTTAATCCTAGATTTAGGGTATATTGAAGTTGGGACTCACCTATGTGATTAAGTAGATCACTTGAGTTTATGAGATGCTATATGTCTAAAGATATAGGTGTAATTACCTATTGAGTTAGAGTTACTACTTGATTAGTGCATTATACTCTTAAAATGAAGTCATAGTATTTCCAAGATTAGACTCTTTTTTAACCCTTTTTACTAAGGAGGTTACACTCTCAAAATAAATCATCTATTGATATGCTTATTCTTCAATTGAGGTAATTAATGGGTGTGAATATTATCTTGATGAGAACCACTTATTAATGTGGTATATTAATGAACGGAGTGAGTGATTTATGAATATTTAATCTATAATGGGTTGAAGCTTATGTAGCTACACTTTAGATTATAAAGTTAAACCTAGGACTAGGCTATCCATTGAAGAAAATATCTTGTTAAAATATTTATGCAAATTTAATTTGTATAATAGAAAGCTCATATGGTATACCTAGGATAGGAATTTCCAATGAAGGGCTAAATTATACTTAGGCTTAATTGGTAGATACCATTGTAATTTGGGAAAAAGGGGAATAGGTTACTTATTAGGTTAGTTATTACCTATGGAAATAAATTACCTAGGAATAGTATATGAATGGTCATAATCCAAACTGAGCTATAGAAGTGTATGTGAATATGATTACTTTCACTCGAATTAATAGGTGAGAATAATTTGGCCAAAGTAGTGTAAGTAGAAACTATTTACACTATTAGTTCACTGTGTTCCTTTTATGCATACTAGTTTAGGATTTTCATACTCATAGGGGAAAGAAATGTATGATTAGGTTCTGGGTTGTAGGAAACAACACTAATATCAGATAGGCTATTATTATGGGGTTTACCAACCAATCTCTTTATCAAAGGGAAGAGTCATCTCATCATAAGTGATGGATGTGTGGGGGACTGCATTTGAGTTCTTGGTTGGTGGAAAAGTGCTTGAGTGATGATTCTCCTCATTATTTGGTGACTGAGGTTTGTATATGTTTGTACTAGTATTGGGGACAACTAGAGTGTATGCACCAAAAAATGAGGACATCGAGAATGTATGCACCAATGCAGTGACATCAAGACTAGTGTGTATATCTTTTTCTAGATGAAGCTTGAAAGAGCTATGCATGCATTATGTATCCATTTATATGGAAGGATGTAATCTTGAATGATATAATTGAGTTTATTCATTATGAAATCTATGTTATGAGTAGATTTGTGAAATTACAATGGAATGCAATGAAGTTTGGAAATATAATTATTTCAAATGTGCATGAAATTTACATTATGGAAATAAATTTTTCAATTGTTATGCTATGGAAACATGGATCATTCACTTGAGGTGAAATATTTGGAATTTTATTGAGTATAACACCAGTTTTTTTACAATAGAATAGTTAATGATGCAACCACCATAGTTAATAAAACATCACCATATTCCTCTTCCTACACTATAGGTACATGTGAATTCATGCAAATAAATTAGTGATTCCTTGAGTGGGAAAATCTTTGTTGGACTTTTTATCACTTTAAATTGGTGATTAATGATATCCTAGGCCATGTAGGGATGTAGGTGGGATGAATAGCACAAGGATGAAATAATGCTAGAGGTTAGAGTTTAGGGGTATCATGGAAAAGGCACATAGGTAAGGGAAGATTAAAAGATCTAGTCCAAAGGGTATCAAATTATTATTGTCAAGGATTTATGGTTTGGGAAAGGGAATTCCAATAGAAGAAGGTATGAAAATAAAATAAACAAAAGGGAAAGAGTAGGAAATGATGAAAAAATTCAATGGGATGGAGATATTTAAAATCCGAATAAAATGAAGGAATGTAGGTAGGAAATCAAGGATCGGGGTTGAGACATATTGAGTATCCAAGTAATGTTAAATCTAAATCTTTGATAAGGAAAAGGAAAATTTGGACTTGGGTGGAAATATATATTAGGAAGAGGAACATCAAATATCTAATGGGGATAAGAGAAAGATAAAGGAGCATGGTTTGGAGTTTGGGGTGATTAGGAAATGATTACTTGGGAAGTGAATTCTTGAAACATTGATGTAGAAAGAAACTTAAGATAAAAGGGTAAAGGTTTTGGGGGAATAGAATACGAGTAGGGTAAATCCCAAAATTTTGGAAAAAATTATACACTTATGATTTTGCACAGAAATACATCCATACAGTAATTGAGGTCTATGAATCTGGGCTTCATCATTCTTAGCTCAATAAATATAGGAAATAGGTTTTTATTCAAAAAAATAAATTGATTTAAAGAAGAAAATTACACTATCCATCCTTAATGCAGACCTAAATTGATATAAAAAATTATGATAATTTTATAGGCTTCATTTTCTTGAATAATCTTTAAAATCCATTTAGGACACAAGAATTTAATACCTTTCCAATAAAATGAAAGGAATTATAAACCACTAGCATCATGAGAGAGAAAACATAATTCCCAAGAAATGTGATGAAATCCTTGACTCCCATCACTAGAGGCACAAATAAAGTCTTTTAATATTTTTTCAATATTTAAGAAAAACATTTTCGAAGCTACACAAGAAGAGGAATAAATAACATGAGTCATAGCCAACATTTCAAAGAAACTTTATAATTTCGTATCTAAATAGAGATGTTTTCTAATTTAATAGTTGATAATTTTCTTAATAGTAGGAACAATGATTTGCTAGAGTGTAGTAGGAGAAGATTGAAAATAAAACAAAATTCTTAAAATATAAAATAATTCTCAACATTCAATCCATTTGTAGTTAAAATTATCCAACTAGTTTGGCTTAGAAAGTAACATTTACTTGTAGGATTGAGCCTTTTTCTCTTGGATACTTGAATCAAAGGCCTTTAAAAAAGTATAAATATAATGAATAGTTTTTTTTTAATAATATTTTCATTATGAGTGAAGGTGTAGAATGGATCATTTAAAAAATGGCCATTAACAAAATATTTTGGAGAATTAGGAAGCACAATTACTTAACAATAATTTGAGAAACTATAAGGGCTAATCAATAACCAAATTATTAGAAACAAAATAGTTTGGCTTGTTGAAAATTAATGGTAATATAAGTCACTGAGCCAAAAATAATAAAACATATGGACAAAAAAAATACAAAAAGGCCCAAATTTAAACACCTAAAGTATGGAAGAAATTAAAGGTCACTTGATATGTCTATAATACTTCATATAATTAATTTTAACAAAAATAAATATTGATAACAATTTCAAGCCCATTCCATTCCATCACCAAAAAATTGTATTATTCAAAATAAATTTAAATTTAATGAAAATAATATGTTCAAGGCATACTAGTTTAGGAAGAAGAATCCTAATGTTAAGAGCCATGTATTTATAATTATCTTGTATGAGACATTCAATAGTGTTAGGCCATCAATTGCATATTTATTCAAGATTACCAACTTTAGGCATAAATCTTATATTTCTTTTACTAATTAATCTCCCTACATATTTAGAATGAAAATCCTCAAGATATACATTTTGAAGCTCTTCACCTGCTATGTCCTAGAATTATTTATAATATTCATAATGAAATCCATCTAGACTAAGAGATCTATTGTTACACGTACTAGAAATAAAACATCTTAAATTATTCTTTAGTGAGAAGTTAAACATAGAGAATAGCTTTGGGATTATAGACCTACAAAGGAACAATATTTAGTAACTATTACATAGTAGTTGACTAAGAAATATCATATTCTTGATAAATGAAAAACTTCTTATAGTGCGAGATAAAATATTCTAAAATGTAAAGAATATTGTAAAATGTAAAGAATATTATTAAGGAGATGTTTACCTTTCTTAAATTGTGTTTGAGACCTTGTCTCATATTTTTATATAGTGAAACAAAGATTTGGCTTGGGATCTACATGTAGTGTGAAGCTAAGCCACTCAAAGTTGAGAGACTCAATCAACAAAATACACTTCCAATATAGTGGTGTCTTTTCAAATCTCTAAGGTGGTGACTTAATTTTAATAAAATAATCCAACTCATGCCCATAAATATAGAGGAATTGGTAAGTATGAGTGATACGTCATTCCATTAGACTATTCATTTAGTCTCATGTAAAGGGTGTGTTAGGCCTTATGACTAAGTAATGACATAGTTAGATAGAATACATTCTTCGTGTCCTTTGGTTTATAAATTCCACTCAATATGAAACCAAAATTTAATAAATGACAACATTCGATAGGGGATACACTAGTAGAGAGTAATAGTTAATAGTTAGAAAGGGAAAAATTATATTTTTTACACAATGGATTGAAACTTGAGTATTCTATTACATCTTTATCTAAGATTTTTTTTGAGTGTAACACATTGTATGATCTTGGTAGTGGCCAAGATTGGGATTAAAAATTCCCAAATCTTTCTATATAAAGAACCAATCCTCTTTTTCCTAAACATCCATCATATAGACAAGGCCCCAAATTTATCATAGGCCATTTCAATAAAATTAAAATTATCACAAAATATTAAAGTAGTGATAGGAATTGGATTGGTAATCCACCTACAAAGGGAACATATCTCAACAACATCATTTAAAACATAAACCTTAATAACTCCAAAGGAATTATTATTAATGTTGAAAAGAGCTCACAAGTCTCATTTGGTGGGGTTATATTTCTAGAAAAAATATAATTTTATGACACATAGGAGAGATAGAGGTTATAACAACACCCTAATCTACTTCATGGTTATGACTTAAAAAAAGATAAAATGTCAAATGATATAATATAGTCAATATTGTCAAATAAAATAATTCAAGGGGAGGTATATAAGACCTTAAGCATTATAGGAGACATAATTAATAAATGATTGTATTTATTAATCTTCTCCTCAACTAGCTCATGAAGATTTAAATAACTATTTTATAGATGAGCTTAAATTGAATCAAAATATTTCATTAAAAATTTATGTTAGTTAGGTGATAATTTCTCTACCACATACTCTCCTCCTTCAAAATGCCCCTATGTGATACATGACAGATCCACCTCCTATTTAAATGCAGGGAAGAATGTTTAGTGTTATGTGGTAGTTGAGACAATAATGACACTATTAATAGGGCTCTTACGAATTCCACCAAGCAAAATAATACTCCCCAAGAGAGGAGAGATCAAATTTTCTTAAATTTTAAGGTTTTGAAACATGTTTCAAATATTAACCCTATATCTTAATGAGGGATATGGGGAGGACCATGAACCAAAGCTTTTGGATTTTTTACTAACAAATATAATCCACATTTCCTATTTTCTTTTATGAGAAATGGAAAGATAGAGGTAGGTTGTGTGAAAGGTTTATGGAGTGAAGATTCCAAAGTGTTGGTGTGAATATGGTGTTTTACCTAGCTAGTTTACCTACCAAGTCATCTTCACATGTTAAGCTTATATAGGTCCTAGGAATCTTTCTAGAAGTATTAATTTCCATTAGTTCTTATCTTATATTATATCATTTACTTCTTGTGTCTTAGGTCATTTAATGTTTCTTGTCTTATTACATATGATTAAGATAGATTTCATGGTTTTATTCAATCCCATATCTCACCTTGGCTATATAACCAAGGGATTCTCACGTGAAAATTGAAAATCATAATCCAATTTTAACTTATCATTTGAATCCTTTAAATATATTAGCATTAATCTCTCATAGTTAATCCCTCTTGTACTTTCATAGATGTTCCTAAATCTTGGGTTCTATAATTTTCAACCAAATATTGCATGGTGTAGAGTATCTATACCAACTCTTACATGGTATCAAAGCTTGTGGGATTGATTCTCTCTTTTATTAATTAAGATATCTAGGTTAAAAATATTGGTAGATATTGAAAATATGATTATAATATTCTATTGCATTGAATGCTGATCTAGAGAATAATTTTTTTTTATAAGAAATACTAGATTTGGGGTTTCCTCTTTGTGACTTCATATTGTATGATGTTCCTAAATCTCGGGTTCTATAATTTTCAATCAAATTTTGCATGGTGTAGAGTATCTATACCAACTCTTACATGGTATCAAAGCTTGTGGGATTGATTCTTTCTTTTATTAATTAAGATATCTAGGTTAAAAATATTGGTAGATATTGAAAATATGATTATAATCTTCTCTTGCATTGAATGATGATCTAGAGAATTAGAAAATATAAATCTTTATGTCCATGAAGTAACCTTAAAGGAAGTTGCAATTAACATCTTAAGCGAACTAATTTTTTTTTTTATAAAGTGCATTTAACATACACATTCACTTACTAGTTAACAATAACCTCTAAGGCTACAAGGTTAGGATTACTTAAACCCACACATACATATTACATATAACCATAGCCTTATGAACTTTATGAAATAAACATCATACATCATAAGAATACCACATAACATAATAAGATAACCAACCAAGATACAATCTCATAAACATTATCTTAATCCAATAGATACATCACTCATTCCCAGAATGAGGCAATAGTACAAAAGATTACAATTACATAACTCCACCTCATAATCATCAGAGGGATAAAATAACTTATACAAGTTAAAATATTACAATGCAAGATAATACAACAAGAGCTGCGAGCTGTCCATCTAGATGTCTCGCCACCAAGTACTGAAGATCGATGGGGACCCAACGGTTTTGGTGCATGTTCCACCCAACCAATGTGGTACCCGAAGGCCCACCCCCCATGCTAGGAGATAGTAACCAAGTAACATGGACAAAGATTCTACTACCTCTAACCAAAGGCAAACTCATACTGACTCATATTGTTATAACCAACCAAATGAATTAACAAGTACAACTCATTCACCATACAAGTACGAATCAAGTACAACTCAAGTACAATACAAGTACAAATCAAATACAATACAAGTACAAATCAAGTACAACTCAACATCACTGACATAGGTCACATTGCTTCCAGACATAATAATAATCAAGTATGTTCACAGAACCATACACATAAAACAATTAACAATAGTTGTCATAGATAGAGTGTCATCGCAAGGTTTGTCATGAGATCTCCTCTAGGCATTCTTCATAGGCTCCGGCACAAGTAATCCTGGTGGCCTCAACCGAATCCCGACACTCATACTCACTCATGCGGAATCAACTACCTCTCGCAAGAACAAGATAGTTGATCTTGCCATTCCAGGCTTTCTCACTCATCCCAAGTCTAAACAAACCCTTGTGTCTATGAGTGAGGTAAAATTATCTTGATTAATGTGAGAAGTTAGTCCTAATCTTCTAAGTACATTATTTAAATTATCACTTGATTAAATCACTCCTGAAGGTTATCCAGTTTACCTCTTTGGGCTCTGGCGCCTAACAGAAGCCACTCTTCTATTCGACAACACACATCCAAATAATCCACCAAGGGAACCACAAGTGCATACCAACTAGGCATCATAATCCACTCCAACACAAGGAGGATACAAATAAAAGAAACTCACTCCAAACATCTTGGAGGCAACAATCACATAGTCCACTCCTTTCACAGGAGGTACAAAAGATCTCACTCCAAACATCTTGGAGGCAACAACACATAGTCCACTCCTTTCACAGGAGGCAACAAGATGAAACCACATAACAAGGTCACTCCATACAAGGAGACACGGATCCCATAATCCACTCCTAAACCAAGGAGGTGCAAACATCCCCGTTCATGAAAATCGGGTAAAACTGAACCATGCACTACCCAAGGGAAAACAACTGGATGGCATAAAGATTCAACAACCCTTATCCTCTAAGTTCTTCTGGAAGACTTATAATTTAGGACTAACACTAAATCCCAAAACCAACAATGCAACTTGATGACATAGCAACAAAAGCATTCAAGTCATCAATCAAATCTAATATTTGGATTTCCTAAATCCATACTCATTCAATAGGTAGTGTTGACAAAGTCAAAGACATGATAAGTAGATCATCTAAAATAATCATAACCCCTATTTCCCTTTTCATTATTGAAAATCTAAAACAATTAAACTTACTTCCCTTTACTGAATACAGAGAATTAAATCCTTTAAGATAATCATGAGGAAGATACTACTTTTGGATATACTAAATCCATACCTCTTTCATAATCCAATCACAATGATTCAATTAATCTAAATAGAAATTAATAAATAACATAATTGATTGTCTCATCAATAACACTTCTTAATTTACTTTTGAATCGACACAAATCCATGCAAGTAACTATTTTCATTTCTTAACCAAATCTTACATCTCATTCAATTTTCTATTTAAAACATTCAATCACTTTAATATAATAACATATTGTTTCTCTATCCATTTTCCATATACACTAATCAATCCATTTTTAAATCTCTATTCAATAATACATTGCATACATCTTATAAAAACGAAATACGATAATGAATTTACCCTTAACATATTTTACATGCTCCATATTATATATACACCAAACATATATATTAATAAACTCAATTATATAGATTCTTTAATATTCCAATCACAATGATTAATTTGTTCTATGGAAATAAAACATAATAATTATTTGCTTTTTTCAATAGAGATAGTTCCTAAATTTACTTCTAATGCAAACTAACACTATTGCAAACAATCTTTTCAATTTTTTATCCGGAATCTATGTCTCTTCAACTATCTATTTAAAACATGCAATTTCATCAATGTACAAAAATATCTTTTGGCTTATCTCTTTGACTACGCATTCAAAACTTATCTTTTAAATTCTTCATGCAAAACTAAATCACACGCACTTAAATAAAATAAGGTAAATACTGATTGAAAATACTCATAAATATATATATACATCACAATATTTTTTCTTCAATCATATTAACAAAATAAATATTTCTTTTTTAAATCAATTAATTACTTCTATTAAAAAAAACATCTTTCTCTACACATTTTCTACACATACTAATCATTTCTTTTAGAACACTAATAATACCCAATTTACAAACAACAGGATAAAATAATATAAAATATTATTTATTCTCTCAAATGGATATATACCTTCACTATATATATACTAAATATAAGTTAATATATTTAAATATATTTAATCATTAACATATCTTCTATCCTTTGCAGAATATCAAATTGATTAATTCAAAATAAAATATCCTTTATCATCAATATTCCAAAATATAAATATATTTTTCCAATTAAATCAAATTAATAATTGAACCTTTTACATATGGATTTAAATTCCACAATTCAATTTTAAATTATGCATTCTTTAAATCAACTATTTAACTCCTCCAATTAAACTTTAACATGCCATTTTAAAATAAACAATAATTTTCCCATATATTTATAATTTTAATTCCACTAATCTAATATACAAATTTTATTTAAAATAATATAAATAAACATAATACTTTAGTATTATAAATTATAATATAAAATATTATTAAATAATATTTTAATATTATAATAACAATACATAAAATATTAATATTTATAAATATCAATTTATTATTATTTTATTTTCAGAACAGTCATGAGAAAATATCTTAACAGCAGTCTCATGTTTTAAACATAACTCAAAAATTACGATCTGGGTATTTACGATTTTTGGACAGGGGTTAGAAAATTGCACAATGCAAAAACCCTTTAAATGTCTTGAAAACCCAGTTTGTGAAAGTAAAGTTATAGGCGACGCAATCAGACCATTTTACCTTGAAAAAATAACTATACTGCAGATTTTGAAATCCGATTTTTAATAATAACAGAGGGTTTCATTTTCTAAAAACATTCTAAATGCATTGTTCAATCTCTATGTTTGATTTCAATAACAATAAAATCAATTTTCTCCAAATAATTTAAATTCAACTAAGGTTTTCACAATTTTCACTCAAGAATTTTCACAAGCAAAGGCTGTAAATTTATTTAATTCTTTTCTTCTAACATCAAATTTATTTTCTAAAACAAATTTAACAAACAAATCTTTAATCATTACTATTTTAAAGAAAAACAATCAAGAACAATAAAACACAAAGAGGAAAACCTGGTACAAGAAGCTACAGGAAGAGATGAATTTCTGATGCAAGCCTCCTCCAAAGATTTCCTGAATTTTCTTCAATCCTCCAATGAATCCAATCCAAAATCCAACAAATGCAAACAATCTTTCCTTCAATCAATTCTACAATCAAACTTTCTTCAAATCCTTGTGCAAATTTTTCCAAAAAAATCTTCCCTGCTGTAAAAATGTATTTTTCTAAAAACTTTCTGCCCTAAAATTAAAACATGTATTCTTTATAAATCAAAAATACTTAATACAACCCTAATTCACATTACATGCAAATTAGATATTTCAATTTCAATTTCAATTTCAATATTTACAACCCTAATTCACATTACATGCAAATTAGATATTTCAATTTCAATTTCAATTTTCAATTTCAATTTCACTTTCAATTTCAATTTTAATTTCAATTTCAATTTCACTTTTCAAAACCCACTTTCAATTTAAAATGAAATTTCAAATAATAAATTAATTTCCAAAGTTGCAACCAATTTCCCAAATAAACATTTAATTACAATTTCAAATTTAATTCTCACACGTTGGAATTAAATTCCAAATTTAATTTTAATTCTTTTATTTCCTTTCATTCTCTTGCATCACGTTTAATTAATTAATTTAATTATTTAATAACTAAATTCAACCCCCTTAAATTAAATTTAATTAATTAAATAATTTAAATATAATTAATTAATTTTAATATAAACTTTTATCCACATTGCATTATTTAAGTTAAATAACCATCAACATGATTTAAATGCAATTATTCTAAATATCTGTTTCTACATCAAGAATGCTTCAGAATTAAATAACATCAAAGCAAGACAGACAATGACTCGACACACACAACTGACGACACACTAAGGCTAGAGTGTAAACTTGACACATGTTACCTAACTACTATCTCCCGTTCAACTTAACCGTTGGATCGACATGCTCAAACCTGTGAAATCAGGTGGAGTCGATGTCATGTACCTGCAATCCTGCAACCAAGTAACAACATCATACAATATATCCAGCATATAATACACACCGTGAAGAAGAAATTACAGATTCGTAGGGCGCTCGCAAGTGAGTGATGCGAAACCGTCCTCTTCACCAATACACTCATCAAAACTGACACTTCCATCATAATTCCAATAATCTCATAATAATATCTCATGTTAACTCTACAACATCATTAATCCATAATGCAAGTGAAACAATAATCAGATAACTACATCCCATAATAATATTTGTCACTCAATAGTAACGATCAAAACATCATAACAAAATGTATCCAGTATCAAAGTAATTGCAACCAAACATAGCATAAAGCAACTTTGAACAAAAAACAAAACAGAGGGGTATTACACTTCCACCTTTTTTAATCATGTTTTTCAAAAAATTATGTGGATTTTTTGTTTATTTTGCAGGTTATAGGTTTGTGGTTTTGTATTGCGCTGCACTTGTAGGCGCAATGCTATATTGCGTCGCATCTTTTCCAAACTTCGCCACACTTGTTCCCACGCTTGGTTTTTTTGAAATTGCAAACTCTGTCGTGGATCCACAGTCACAAACTCCGCCTCACCCAGTCCCGCAGCTCTGTATTGCGTCGCATTTGCAGGTGTGGCGCCATATCGCACCGCATCATTTTCCAAACTGCGTCGCTCCCGCGTTCCTGCCTAAAAAAATTCAAAATTGTCAAACTCTGTCGCGAGTTTTCTGTCACAAACTGCGTCACCTGCAAAACTACACTCCACCTGCGGTCTCTGTTTCTACAGAGCGCCGCACCTAGTCAAATGTGCGGTGCTATATAGCGCCGCCTCTGTTCCAAACTACGCCGCACCCGCTAACTCTGTCATGGACAACAATTAGATTTTAAATTTTGGCATGTGCTTTTTAATTTTTGGATTTTCTAACTATTGACCTGTTTGCTATTTTTGTGCTCTCTGGTTTTTGTCATTTTGCAGGTTGGAACAAGGGAGAAAAAAAAATAGGAGGTTCAACATGACATCATGTTCATCATGCACAAAGTGTTTTTAAACACTATAGTGTTGTTCAACACTTTTGAGGATCTTTAAATTCTGTTTAAAAAAGAATTTGTTTACTTTCATGCCTTAGAAACACTAAAATTTTCTTTTGGGTTTTAAAAAGAACAAACAAATTTATTTTTCAAAAGTTTGCAAAAGGTTAAAAAGAATTTAGAAACAATCTACTAGATTTTGTTTAAAGGTTTGAAAATTGAACAAGGCAACTTCAAAGTTGGTGCTTTAAAAAGAACTCATTTTCTGCTTTGAGGATTAAAATGAACATGTGTGTTTTTGATGTTTTGTAATCCTTTTCACAAAGTAATATCATCTAAAAGGCATATGCGCTTCTCTCGTGCCTCACGACAATCTTGAAAATCAAAAGTTTTTTTGTGATATTAAATTGTCAAAAGTATTACCTCCACACTTCATTTTTTGGGTTTAAAATTGAACGAAACATCTTGTGAGTGTGAGTAGGCTTATTGCGTGTGTTCTTCCTTTGTTTCTAAACGAAGGTTGATCGAACTACGAATATGTTTACTCACTTTTGTTTATCTTAGAGGGTCTGCCTTGTGGGAAAAAGTACTCACCCAAAGGAACGACCCAACCGGTAACACACTAAGGACAAGTGTATTTCCAGTCGGGATATAAAAGTGGGTACTGGAACGAAAGTCACTATCACGCGGTTGGCTCCGACGAGAAGGGCAACAATGGTGTCTCACCGCATGGGTCAATCTCCACGAATGGAAAGTCTAAATTAAAACCCTTGTTTAGAAGGCCAAATATTTATCTATTTTGTTGGAGCAAAAGGTCATGTGCTTTGAAGCTGCCGCACGTTATACATGTGGTTCTGTTGTAGAGATGAAAAGTATGCCATGGGAGATTCATGGGTACTGATGTTTGGCTGACCCAAAAAGTGTGTGCACTGTAAGGGGGAGCCTGTGTGGTCAAACATCTAGTCATCTGCACAGAATATGCGCAGTTGGATTCGTCCAAGTGGGAACCCAAAAAAATATTGTCTCTTCATCCTAGGGTTGTAGATGTGCTTGGAAATGAAAAATACATTGCTTGGTCCTCAAAACAATTGAAAAACAAACATTCACAAAGAACTCTGAATTTCAAACCCCTTGAAGGAAACAAATATCCTTTGACGAATCTAAGTACTTTTGCTTTCCTAGGGATTGTATCCTTAGAGGTTTCTAAGTGCTTGGAATCTATCATAATTTGTTTTCATTAAAGTAAACCTAGGAAAATTTTGCCCTAATTTCTTTGATTTCCACATAATGGACCTTGTGGGATGAAAAGAAAGTGGCACATTAGACATGCAGTTTGAAACATAATCAAGAATTTGCTTTTGGTAAAAATAATTTCACTAAGGAAAGATAAAAAACAAATTGGACCTCACATGTGTTGTCTCAAATTATTTTCCGAAAAGTCAAAATCCCAAAGCCAATATTCAAAAAGATTAGTCTAAAAGCTCATTAATAACGTCTTGAAATGCTCCTTGAAGTCAGAGAAAGACTAGTGTACAACTTCTATAAGAAGGTTTCAAAAAATAACCCAAGTTCATATGCATTCTATTATCAACAAAATCTTGAGCTTTTTGAAAGGTTTTCTTTCCTCACATTAAAAGTATAGCATGTACTTCAATACCGAGGTTTTGTAAAAAAGAGTCCTATCTAGGAAAAAGTCTAGGATCAAAGTCATCATTCTCATCCATCTCTCCATCAATCAAATCTCATCCCATCAACAAACTTTTGAGAACTTTGGAAAACCATTCATGCTAAACTTAAAGGCTAAATCAACATCACTCTATTTTGGCTTAATACACCTAGCCAAATAGTCAAATCTCTTGAACAAATTTTCCTCTAGAATAACGCAACTCCCTGAGGTTTACTAGTTCATGATCACCTTGGTTGGCTTGACACACTTAGCCAATCCATTCTCTTATATACATTTTCGCTAGGATAACACAACTTCCTAGGGTTTACAAGTTCACCACCATCTTGTTTGACTTAATACACCTAGTCAAACCATCACAATCAATCCAAGCCCTAAATTTTAGCATAACCCCTAAAAATTTCTTCAAAGATTTCACTCATTCACTTCATCCATTTATCTCATCATCATCCTCACCCCTTTGATCGTTGGTTTTTTCCCTAGTTCTTCTCTTTTGGGCCTTAAAGATTAAAATCAAACGATCCCTATTTTTATGGTCCAAACAAGATCACAACACAAGAGGAACATGAAAAAAATCAATGAAATATCAATTTCCAGTGACTTGGGTCAAGTAACCACTGAAACAAACCTTGTGGGATCAAGCAATCCCCCAAGCAACTCTTCTCTACCATCACAAAATCCTCAAGAGGAAATCTATGAAGAGGACATCACAAATGAGGACTTGGGAATGACACAATCAAAAATGCTAGAAATGGTTCAAAATCCAGAGAATCATAAAATTGCCAATGCCATGTTTAAATACTTATGCACGTTAATGGAAGGAGGGGTTGAGTTCCCTTCCGACCTTGACATAGGCACTAGTATGGACAAGCCTGTTACTAGCACATCCCCAATGTCAACTTTGAATATCACTCAAGAAATGCCTCAAACCATATTGACAATCACACCAACCTCACCAATTGTGAACAAGGGAATTGCAATGTTTCGAGAGTTATAGCAGCATTGACTTGTAAACAACAAAGAGGTAAATGTCAAAACCACACCAGAAAACTCTATCCTGGTGAATCCATCACACCCATACGTCCCACTCACCTTCCATAATCCCACAAATTCATCCTCATTTCATGCAACACCAGTCTACCTGTTAAACATACAAACTTCTTTACCGCAAGGAGAAGATAGTTTGTTCGAAACATCAGGATTCTCTAACCCGTTCTTCATCTAGGGAAACTTACCACCCTTTCCTCCATTATCGCTCACATCCACATCACCTATTGGATTGGGTCTTCCCCCTACCCACATCCAGTTTCTCAAATCTAGGCAATCTGAGCATCACATCAAATCCTCTCCTTTTGCCTACAACATCACAACAACAAGTGTCAACCACTCAAGCCACCACAACCAATACATTATTAAGTCCTCAAATCTCTCAAAATATACCTTCTCAAGGACTGAGCATCTCAACCACACCTCCAACAACCCAAATCCCAACCACTAACACAACCCTTTCACCTATCACAATGGTTGGCATCATTCCCAATCCACCACCAATCCCACCAAAATCTAACTTGACGAATTCATTCACCACCCTAATCCAAACCATCCAAAAAGTCAATCATCAAAGGATACTCAAACAAAACCAACAAGTTGCACAAGCCCAGCAAGCCGCACAAGCAACCCAACAAGCGCAAGCTCAAGCTAAAGCCCAACAACAGGCGCAAGCACAATACTGAGCACAATTGCAAGCAATCCGTCAACAAGCATACCAACAAGCCCTGCAAGACTTTCAAGCACAACAACAAGTCAAACAAAAAGCTTTGTTGGAACAACAACAACTTGACCAACAACAAGCTTTGTTGGTGCAACAACAACTTGACCAACAACAGACGGACCAACAACAAGCTTTGTTGGAACAACAACAAGATCAACAACAAGTGTTGTTGATGCAAATGCAGGCATATCAAAAGGCTTTGAATGCACAACAGATCTTGTAGCAGACTCCCACTAGTAACCTTCTCACCAATCAAACACCCCAAACACCTCAAAACACATTCATCCCACCTCTTGATATGCACAATGATGTCATAAAGCAAATCAAACTACTCTCACAGTAGGTGTTGGACCTCCAAGCAAAAAAAAACAACTAGAACACCAGGCAACTTGTGCCCTTATCCATTTGACAGAAGTCTCACAATGGTACCATTCCTAAAGGGATTTGAAATCCTCAAATTCGACAAGTATAATGGAACAGTAACCCTAAAAATCACGTCAGGGAATTTCAGGTGCATTGCATGGAGGTTGCATACGATGACACATATCTAATGCGACTCTTCCCCCGAAGTCTGACTAGTCTGGTCATAGAATGGTTTTCTCATCTACCCACAGGCATTAAAACATTCCAGGTGATTGTGGAAGCATTTTCTTTAAAAATTATGCTTTCAACATGGGTGCAGATGTTAATTTGGAAGAACTATCAACACTCAAACAAGGAAAATGAGAGTTATTTGCATCCTTCTTGCAAAGATGGCGATCCAAGGCCAATCAGAGCAAGTGGACCATGCCAGAAGAACACCAAGTTTGCACGATCATATCTAATCCAGATGAAAACTTGGCATTCTACTTAAAAATGCAATGCATCACATCATACGATCAATTAATCCCTAAGGCATTCAACATCAAAAGAGCCCTTACTGCGCGAGGAGGCGCATCAATATTTATTCCACCACAAGATAACCACTCGTCCAACAATTATAATGATAAACCTTGAACGTGAGCGAGGAACAAAAATATCATAAATGACGGCATGATCGATGCTAAAGTGGTCATAAGTGCTCCCAAACCAAACATCCAAACTCATCACCAGTCGCAAAATCATAATCGCAATAATGTGCAAACTAATGCAGTAGTAGCACAACAACAACCACTTCCCACCAAACAAATAAATAACTTGGTAAATCAAGGAGGACCACCTCCCCAAGGCCAGTACCCTCCCAAGAAGAAGTTCACGGCTCTTGGGGAATCCATCGAATCCATAATGAAGAATTTGGTCAAGGAAAACCTTATTAAAGTCTCCAACTCCGAGCAATACGTGAAATCCATGACCAAACCGCCATGGTATAATGAAAACCTCTTTTGTGACTTTCACAAGATCAAGGGACATACGATCGCAAATTGCATGAGGCTGAAGAATATCATCCAAGACCTCATCGAAGATAAGATCATAAACGTTGAACAACTAACTGGTAATCAAGATCTGAAAATATACACAAATTCGATGCCAAACCATAATCAAGGAAATAGTCAAGGGAACAAAGGCAAGCAAAAATATGCTAGTGCTAACCTAGTATATGAAGAGATAGTAGCCTGTGTAGATGAAAAGGTCACGGTCATTAACGTCAAAGGAGCCAACACCAACTGTGGAGTCACCACACGTGGCGGAAAGGTCACCATTGCAGGGGAACCATCTAAGATCCCCATTACAAATACAAAAGTTGTTCCATACAACTATAATGTCATCGACCAGCTGAAGAGAACCCTTGCACGAATCTCCATCATGAAACTATTAAAAATATCTGCTGCCCATAGGAAAATTCTTGATGAAGCATTAGCAGCATCCATCGTCTCTGCCACTCTTAAGACAGAGGAGTTTCAGGATATGGTTGGTAATATCATTACCCTGAATCTCCTTACATTCTCTGACCAAGACTTCCCCCCACAACCATCTCATAACCGCGCACTTCACCTTCAAGTGTTGGTCCACAAAAAGAAAGTTAAAAGGGTCCTAGTGGATGGAGGTGCAGACCTTAACATTTGCTCTCTCAAACTTATAAAGAACTTGGGATTCACCAAAGATTCCATTAACAAGAACAAGAGCATCACTATAAGGGAATATGATGATCAAGAAAGAGTGTCTCAGGGCACTATTAAAATCCCAATCCAAGTGGAACCAACAACCATGGAGACTACCTGTCAGGTCCTCGACCTTGACCTACCATATAATATCCTCCTAGGACATCCATGGATCCAAGGAATGAAAGAAGTGGCCTCAACATACCATCAATGCATCAAATTCTTGTACCAAAATGAGGAGATCACTATTCACAGGGATCCCGAACCATTCGCCTACTGCAAAAACTTGGAAGCCATGTTTTATAAGATCCCCCAAGTGCCAAAAAATGATGAAGGCCCATCCATTGCATACATTGACCCAGTTAACCTCGCCTCCAATTCTGCGACAGAGACACCCGCCATCCCTGATATATCTGACATCAAAATCATAATCCAGGACAATGGATGCAGAGACTACAAAATGAAGAAGAGTGCATTTGTTTTAGGAGAGTTACCACAATCTCCTAGGTCACATGGGCAACCTTGGTCAACTGAAACACCCGTCCACACCCTTAGGGCAAACCCCTCTGAATTTCGCCATTGGGGAGACCTAAGTCAGAAAAATGTTGGTGAAGAAGATATTTCAAGCACAATATACTGTGATGCAAAACCCACACCCATATTTTCTATGGATGAAGCCAATGGAGGGTTACAAATAATGCTTGGCATGGGATACAATACAAACGAAAGCCTCGGAAGGAACAATGATGGACGGCTGGAGCCCAGTATTGTAGAAAGAAGAATGCAGAACCTTGGCCTTGGATGTACTCCCCCAAGTATAACCATACGTGGCAGAGGTACTCCCAATAGGAAAGTCAGGTCCCTTCCCCAAGTATCAACAATCACCCTTAGACCACCCGAATGCACAGGTATCCTGCTTGACAACTTCACCTTTGATGTAACAGATGTCTGCACCGGTAGTGACGATGATGATACCATAGCAAGCCTTCCCATGCTTTTTGAGGATTCCTCCTTGTTGATGATTAGTACCTCACCCGCTGAGTCAAACCAATCAACCCACAAAATCAGCTTAGTATATCCTCAACTCATTGATCACGACCAACGAGGACCGCCAATTCTAGACTCATTCGAAAAATGATGAGGCTCTCTCGAAATTCATGGAACTAAGGGATGCAGTTTCATGCGGGGATCACAAGGCAAGTTTTGACATCATATTAGACACTCAAGTATATTACGGGGAGACGATTGAATCCTTCAGTCACAAAAGAAAAATAATGAGAATAAGCTCAGAGTTATTGAGTGAAAACCACACTGTGGCACTCTCTAACCACAAAATAGTAAAAATAAAGGACGCATCCAATGGTGAAAACCTCTCTAAGGTGCCGGAGGATGGAGGATTCAATATCCCCCCTACTGCACTGCATCAAGAGAAATCAACAGTCCTGGCAGAGCAATGCAATCCTATTAACTTGGGAACGGAGACAACACCACAAATCACTTTTTATGCTAAATCGCTCCTGACAAAGGAACAAGCACTGCTAGCAGTATTTATGAAAGAAAGGAAAGTAAATTTTGCATGGACCTATGCTGACATGCCAGGTCTGGATCCAGAAGTGGTGGTTCATCATTTGGCTGTTTACGTTGGAGCGAAGCCAATTAGACAAAAGTTGAGAAAAATGCATCCCCATATAGCCTTGCTAGTCAAGGTAGAATTACATAAGCTCCTGGATGTTGGCTTCATACGCTTGATTGACTATCTATAATGGGTATCCAACCTTGTACTAGTCTCAAAACCAAATGGGGGCATCTGCATCTGCACAGACTTCAGAGACCTCAACAAAGCATGTCCTAAGGATGATTTTCCTCTACCTAACATTGATATGATAGTGGACATGACAATCGAACATGAGATGCTATCACTGATGGATGGATTCTTGGGGTGTAACCAGATAATGATTGCAAAAGAAGACCAGCATAAGACAATATTTACGTGTCCATGGAGCACCTACTGCTGGAACATGATGCCATTTGGGCTAAAGAATGCAGGGGCTACATATCAGAGGGCCATGACACTAATCTTCCACGACATGATACACAAAACTGTCGAAGATTACGCGGATGACATATTGGCTAAATCAAAGAAGAGGCAGAACCACATAGCAACCCTAAGCGATATCTTTGATAGACTGGAGAAGTATAAAGTCAGGCTCAACCCCAAGAAATGTGTCTTTGGGGTACAATCAAGTAAAATCCTGGGATACATAGTGTCGATGAGGGGAATAGAGGTGGATCCCGCAAAGGTTAAGGCAATCCTCGATATGGAAGCACCAAGAACACTAAAACAACTCAGAGGATTGCAAGGCAGACTCCAGTCCATCCGGAGGTTCATAGCGCAATTGGCAGACAAACAGATTGCCTATTCACATCTACTCCATAAGGGAGTAGCATACAAGTGGGATGAAAAATATGATCAGGAATTTAGCAAAATCAAAGAATATCTGCTCACTCCACCAGTATTGATGCCACCCATTGCAGGAAAACCATTGATCTTATACATCTCAACAACAACAGTAGCTTTGGGTGCTCTTTTAGCTCAACACGATGAAAATGGGATAGAAAGGGCTATCTATTACATCAGCAGAACAATGGTTGGCCATGACTTAAACTATTCATTTATTGAAAAATTCTGCTTAGCAGTAGTGTTTGCTTCACAAAAATTCCAACATTACATGTCGGCACACAAAATTAAACTCATCGCCAAGATACATCCCTTAAAGTATCTACTGTCAAAAGCTATGCTCATAGGAAGGATGGCTAAGTGGGTCATGATACTATCAAAGTATGACATTGAATATGTGGAGCAAAATGCAATCAAAGGATAGGTCATTATCGACTAGCTGGCAGAAGCCCCCATCTATGCAGAGAATCCACTCATATCGCAATTTTCGGATGAATCCATCTTTAATCTCAGCATAGCCGATCACTGGAAACTTTAATTCGATGGTTCCCACACACAACATGGATTAGGATTCGGTGTCTTCTTTATCACCCCACAGGGGGATTGCATACCAAGATCTTACAAATTGGCATTCCCCTGTACCAACAACATTACAGAGTATGAGGCTTTAACCATAGGTCTCAAAATTGTAGCACAGCGGTGAATCATGGCATTAAAGGTCTATGGGGATTCACAGCTTATTATCGACCAAGTCAATGGTGAATACCAAACTAAGGATGATAAGCTCATGTCATACAATAAATTAGTGGAAAGCCTCAAAGAATCATTTATTGACATCACCTTTGAGCAGATACCGAGGGAAAATAACAGAGTGACTGACGTAATGGCAACAATTGGATCCTTGCTAGATATCCCTCACAATGTCTCGAAACACAAATTATTGATAGAGAATCTTCTCATACCTAATTTCAAGGTATCAGAGTTAGAATATGCATGCGAACTCGTTGGTCTCGGTGATATTTGGTATCATGACATCTACACCTATTTAAGATTAGGAGTTCTCCCAGTCGATATCACCTCGAACTTCAAACGAACCTTTGTCAAAAGGTCCTTACATTTTGTCATCCTAGGGGAAACCCTCTTCCGTAGAAGCATTGATGGAACCCTATTACGTTGCTTAAAACCTGAGGAAGTCCTGACTACTCTGACTAAGGTACATAAAGGCACGTGTGGTTCACACTCGTGGTATGACCTTGGCCAAAAAGGTACTAAGAACCGGGTACTATTGGCCGACAATGGAAAAAGAGGCACATGACTTTGTCAGAAGGTGTCTACAGTGCCAGCAACATGGAGACCTTATTCATGCACCAGCTCAAGAACTACATCCTATTGTTACACCATGGCCCTTTTCGCAATGGGGGCTCAATATCATAGGTAAAATCTAATCCACCTCATCCAATGATCACAAGTTCATCATCGCTGCCACAAAGTATTTCACAAAGTGGGTCAAACCAATTCCCAAGACCTACATCACTGGAAAGCAGATATCCAAGTTCATCTTGAATTATCTCATTTTCTGATATGGTGTTCCCCAACCTATTATCTCCGATAACGAGACACCTTTCAACATCACTTTTCCACTCCATATTACCCACAAGGCAACCAAGCAGAAGCTACCAACAAAACCATTCTGAAAATCCTTAAGAAAACAGTCAATGTCTCTAGTCGTGACTGACATCTATAATTAAATCTTTCCTTATGGGCCTACCGCACCAGCATTCGCACACCAACATGCGCCACCCCATTCTCTCTGGTCTACGGATCAAAAGCCATCCTCCCTATCGAGATCGAGCTCCCGTCACTAAGGATATCATTGCGAAACCTCATCACGAATGAAGAATACAGGGTCACAAGATTGAATGAGTTGGAGTTACTAGATGAACGGTGCATGGATGCCCTCAACCATTTATAGGTCTATCAGAATCGCCTGAAATGAAGCTACAACAAGAATATTAGGGAACGCAACTTCCAATTCGACGAACTTGTGGTGAAAGAGAACCAAAAGAATGTGCTGAATCCAAAGAGGAAAGGAAAATTTGAACCCAACTGGCTAGGACCTTTCATCATCACAACCAGCTATAAATTAGGAGCATATCAATTAACAACACCAGAAGGCGAGCCTTTGTAGGAGCCTCTAAACAACTCCCATCTCAAAAAGTCTTATGCCTAAGAACTTGCAAGGTATAGAATCAAAAAATACAAAAAAATAAGAAAATGTCATGAAAAAATGGTTACCTTGATGAAAACCTGGTAAACAGGCGTATTGGTGAAAACAATTTAAATCAAAAGAAATACAAAAATCCTAGAAAAATGATTGAAAAAAATTGTCCTCTAGTGAAAACCACTTCGGTGGCGCTTTGGACAAGTACCTTGGTGAAAACCTGGCAAACAGGCTGCAAGTGTAAATAAAGCACTCCTCGTCCACCAGGATCTGCATGACTCACTCATCCATGCCATCACACTTCATTAATCCTCCATCCACCCATCCGCTTGCATCCATACCATACCCTGAGCTGATGCCCATATAATATTACACCATAGTACTACTTGGCATATTCCTAAGGTCAGTTTGTCCTACCTTTATTGAAGTAGTCTATCGCTTAACGCTGGGGGCATGTCCTTGAAATTGGCGCTGGATTGGATTTGTGTATATTTTTTGTGCTCTTCTCATGACATCAAAAAATAAAAAACATTTGAAAAATTCATCAAAAATCTTGAAAAATCTTCAAAAAACATTCATCATTGAGTCTTTTGTTTGCCCATCTATCTCATCATTGAGTCAAGTCTGTCATTAGTCGAACTACGTGGTCTCTGCGTGTATAACGTAGGCAAGGCTAATCTATGGATCAGCTCCCGAGACCCCTAGGATAGGTCTTTAGGTTAGTCTCTTAGCCGCAAATCTCGAAAATACCAAAAACATTTGTAAAACATTTCAAAAATACCAAAAACTGCCTCAAAATATATGAAAAATCCGAAATGGTGCATCCATCTCATCTCGCTTTTACCCGCAACTTTCATCATTCCTAATAAATCAAGCATCGTCGTCACCCTTTGGTAAGTTAGTCAGAAGCAAGTCTAGCAGGTTCAAAAGTGAACACCCTAATCGTCAAAGTCTCGAAAGTCTAAATCAGTAAGCAATCAAGTTGGTCAACTCAGAGTATCAATAGTTTATCATCCAATCAGTCCATCAAAACCCTGATCACAACATGTCCTAGGATGAATCTTTCCCATGATGGACATAAGCATTAGGTACCTCGCAGTAGTTTAGTCTTGGCTAGCGGTATGAAGAATATTAGCTTGTTTGGTTTGCTTTATTTGGTCTTTTATTGGCTTATCTTATTTTGTGCTCATTCCAAGGACCTCTCAATGATGCCTAAACAAAACAGGTTTAGAGAGAAAGGAATGGGGCAAAGATTGTCGTCTCTTTTATCTACTATGCATGTGGGATACACTTATAAAATAACTTAGTCATATGTATCTTGTTTGGTTTGTGGAGAGGATGTTTTAGATGTCTTGTTGACCACATAAAAAAGCTTGCTTTCCTATGTTTTGGCTCAAGATGTTTAGAATGTTTGAACTACATCCTAAATGAAGTATGCATTCTAAGTGTGAACAAAAATACTCCTATCTGATTGTCAAGTCAAAGTCCATCACATTGGGTACAACGCCATCCTGATCCTTTATACCTTGATGCATCGTACCTATGTGTGTTATCAAACATAACGTAATTGACCCTTTGAAAATTCTGACTTCTAGAAGAGAAAGTCATCATCATCCTAACTAACTCATTAATTCTAAGTTCTTCTATCTTCTATTCATACTAACATGGTATCATAACAATAATTAGAACATCGCCAATGCATACACTCTGCATCCACCAAATCATTAACATAAAAAGCATATTGCATCATATCATTATCTTAAGTTATGAGGAATAATATAAATTTGTTATTCTAAGCATCTTAGGAAAACATTACATCATACATAATCATTAGCATCCATTACCATTTGCACATCCATTGCACCATCATTGGCATACATTACATTCATAAGATCATCATTAAAAATGCATGAAAAAGATACAAAAAAAAATTCATCCATTAGAATGCATCCATACATATCATAAAGGCGAATCATCGTATATATATATCATCAAAAAATACACTGTTATGGTACAAAATTGGATCAAGTGTACATCGAAATACATGGTACAATAGGGGCAATAATGCAACCCATGAATCAAAAATGGAAAACTGTCTGTGATTAAGGGCTAGCCCTGTTAGTTGTGCCCCTCACCCTTTCCCGCCTGCCTGTCACCGTGATCCTCTAGCGGCCGCATCCTTGTCTGCTGGGAGAAGTCTGACACTCTGTTTGTTGGTGGCATTGCCTACCTGTAGTGCTACCGATAATACTCAGCCTCCCTGACCACCTCTTTGTATGTCCGTAGATCAATTGACTGACCCTAAGATGAGGAGGTTGTTCTCTCTAGCTGCCACCATTGGCCAATCTCCTGATCCCTCTCGGATCGTGCCTGGTCCCTCTCGGTAGTAACTACCGCAACCTACTACCTAGCCTCATCTCTCTCTGCTGTCAGCACCTGAATCTGACCCTGCAACTGCTAGATTAGTGCATCTCTATTATCGGGTTGTGTTGTTGGCTGCTGCTGAGGGACTACTCTCGACTGACCATCCTGCCCCCTACTCGAGCAAGCAATTGTTGTGCTGGATCCCTAGGAGGTGTTTGATGAGGAGGTGGTCCACTTCCTCCTTTGCCCTGTCCTCGGCCTCTGCCCATTGTCCTACCTATGGGTCTCCGTTGTGGAATCACTGAACCCAGAACTGTCAATCTCAGAGGAGGCCTAAACGAAGCTCTGTATGCTGAAGTAACCCTTGCATCTGTTGGCCATTGATCATATGGCCCCGGTCGGACCACCAACCATTTGAAAGAGGATACTACCTTAGCTGATGAAATGGGTTGGCCCCATGCTATCTCTCTAGTCGTACGGGCGAAGATCACCACATACTAATCATCTGGCCTGTCCTGTACCCCTTCGAACTGCCTAGCCACCCTGTCTAGGAGATACCGCTCTATCATGGTATGCTCCTGACCCTGCATCCACTTGTCTTGTCTTGCATAGAACAAATGTTGAACATGATTGTACCATGGGCCAATGCTCGTCCAAGGCCTCAAGACGAACTCTCTCATCTCATCGAGAACTCGTCGCCAGTTTGCTAGACCACCTGTGCCAGTATGGGTAAAATAGATTTGTGCCCCACCATACTGCCAAACAACAGGATCATCTGTCTCAAGAATAACTGGTGTGACATCTGGGTGAAGCACTGGGATTCGCTCCCATGCCCAAATGTGTAATAAGGTAACTCAGGCCCCAAGGGACCTGTTATCCAGGTATGCAAACTCAAGAAGATCCCTGTATAAAGATGCCAGTAATACTGGCCTCCAAGCAAAGCACTCCCTGCGGCGAACCATCTGCTCCCATGCCAATCCCTAGCCTAGACTAAATATTGACCCTGCCGATCGGGTGCCACAAGACTTGAAATAATTGTCGCAATCATCAACCTATAAATGTGTATGCGGCCACGGTATCTCTCTAAATCAATCTGTCCATCCAAGAACTGAATCTCGTCAAGCTCCATAACACCATAACAGGCATCCCTTCCGGCATTTGGATCATAGATGACTATGGCCCCATGGATAGGTAATCGGAGGATGCGCCAAACATCCTTGAGGGTAACAGTAGCCTCACCGGTAGGAAGATGAAAAGAATAAGTCTTATTGTGGCACCGCTCAGCCAAAGCGGTCATCATGCCTAAATGCGTCCGAACAGGATGGACGTACGTAATATACCAAAGACCAAGAGCACCAAGCTGCTCCTAGACCAAATCATACATATCCTACAATCTGTGGAGCACTGACCATCTGTGCTCCCGCAAGTGAAGTACATCAAGCTCCTCCTGCACAAGGGAAGCCATCCCGTTAAGAAAAAGAAAAAAATTGCATCTCGCGCTAATTTTCGCATCCAAAACAACAAATGCGACACTGTTTGCAAATGCGACGTAGTTTAGAAAATTGCAAACTGCATCGTCGCGGCTGAGTTTGCATATTTCTTATTTCCAAAGCGGCCCGCACGACACTATTCGCGTATGCGGTCGAATTTGTGGTAAACCCTAATTCCCTAATTGCGTCACATGGTTAAATTGTCACACGCGGCGGACTTTGACCGGTAAAGCCCTAATTCCCAAACTGAGACGCGTAACGTTGTTTGCATATACGATCCAATATAGGACCACGCAACGTCGATAATGCATTTTCAACAGTGCTATATAGGGCCACTCAACTTAAAAGACACTTCTACCCTATTTAATGCACGTAAAATTAAAAAAATGAAAGTTGGATAAGGGTACATACCACGGGTCCTGCGCCGACTGGCCGTTGGTGCACTCGTACTCTCTCTGACACATGCCTGGGAAGCTGTTGTTGCACCTTTTTGACCAAGACTCAAAGCTCAAAGTGTGAAATTTTCTAAAGGCTAAGTATGCAAATGTGTTGAAAGTGACCCCTCAAGGTCTATTTAAGCCTAAAAATTAAGGTTTTTTGACCTAATTTGACCTTCCAGCTAGGGTTTTGGTCCCCCAATCCTGTTTTTGTCCAATCAAGGGCCATTTTGCATCTTTTTTGGCATTCTAACGCATTTCTTGGCATTCTGGGGCATTTTTAACCTATCAGACACTTTGTCATTCTTTTTCGCGAGATCATCCAAAAATCAAAATTTTCATCCGATCTCTCAAGGGGGCATTATACCAGCAGAATCCTTCCACTGGGGCAACAGTGGGGCATCTGAAAAAATTGAGAAATCTTGAACTTTGATCACAACAGTTTATTCTTTGAATCAATGCAACAAGTACATTGCTTCAAAGAGGGGCAAAATGTAGACATAAAAAATGTACAAATTCAGTTCGGCACACTTGATCCTGATTACTAACGACATTTCCTCCTAAATCATACTCTCAACCTTTCATCATATTATGTCTCTTAATTTAATAAATCATTATTTATTTGATTAATTATTTCTCCTCCATTGATTAAATTAATCAATTTAATTTAATTAACCTTATGTTTTTGTTTAATTAAATAAATCATTTTATTTGATTAAAATCTCTAAAGTCCTCTTATTAAATTAAATAAATTAAACCTTATTTGATTTAATCTAATATCTTTCCACTTAGTTAAATAAATCAAAATCATTTCCTCCCAATTCTGATTTAAATCAATTCATCAATTTAAATCAAAATTGTCAAATCAACTAATCCTCATTAAATTAATCAAAATCTTGATTAAGTTAATCCTCATCACTAAAATCCTCTAGAGAATGTAACTTGCACATGAAAATAGATTTAATTAATTTATTAAATCTCTGTTTTCCCTCACATGGCATAAAAAGGGAATATTCCCTCAAATTTGAATTCAAAAAATCCAAGCGGATGGGTACTTCCAACAAAGCATTCACTCCTTTTAAATGTCCTTGTGCATTGAGCCAAGTGGCATTTATTTCATTCATTTTTTCTCTCTCACATGTCATTTTTCCTCAAATTCAAATTCCACCTAATTGCATTTATTGGCACTTTGGCCAAAATATGCACAACCATCAACCATTGGGTGAAAGTTAATCCCACATTGCCCAAATTTTGCCCTTTCTTCCAAATTCAAATCTATAAATTGGAGGCTTCTTTCCTCATTCATCTTCCACAATTTCATGCAAAGTTACTCTCTTAATATTGAGAGCCAATTTTGTGCACTTCATTCCATACATTCATAGTTTTCACAATTTCATAGCTAGGTTATGCTCAAATCTCATTGAGGAGATTTGATCAATCTACAATCATCAACATTGCAATTTAGGATTTGGGAAGGGTCAATTTCAACATTTCAACTGGCACCAATTCCCCCATGGGATTACTAGTTTGCTCACTTAATTAGGATTTGATTTGATTTATTTAGTTTGTTCTTCATTTTCCTAGTTTAAGTTTGAGTAGATGGATTTCATGGGGAATCTTTCATTCTTGTTTGCATTTGATCTAACATCTTGATTTGTTTGTTGTTCTTGTGCAATTGCAGGTTTAAGGGTTCACAAATCTTTAAGGGGGGTGTTGGAGTAATCAAGATACTCACTTGATAATTAATTAATTAATTAATTATTAAGTCCCTTATTACTTTATTTTATTTATTTTTAGATTGCAGGAATCAAGTAGCCCCCTATAAACTGCAGTGCACCTGGTAAACTTTTTCACATGACTGGTGCCTTATTACTTTATTCACTTAAGTTAAACTTAGGAGTATTTTTTTAATTATATTGGGCTAAATATAGGTCAAGTTTCTAACTGAATGGGATTAAGACACTTGTCACAATATAATGAAATCCCCATCTAGGGTTTGTTTTTTCATGCTTTTATAAGCATGCACATTCATTATAATCAGTAATTTCATTCAAATCCATTACAATTGCAAGTTAATATCAATATCAAATGTGTGTGTGATACTTATGTGGATTCAATATTTTCTCTCTTGGTTGCATAGAAAATCAGTTGCTTTGATCTTTCATTTGTGATAGACATTTTGGTTGTAGGGATTTTTGGGAACTATGGGGTTCACTAATAGCTCCAACAAAGAATAGGTTGAACTAAGCTCAAAAGTGAGTTCGTCAACCTTTTCCATCATTTATTCAAATGCAATCAAGGTATCTTCTACAAACCTATTCGCAATATCATTGTCTCTTATTAAATGCAAGTATTCTAATTTCATTATTTATAATTACTTCTTAACTACTTGCAAATTTGCAATAGTGGTTGTATGCTTTGTCCTAGCAACACCTACTTCAATTATTATGTCTTTCTTCTTTTCCTCAATATAAACTCTCTTCAAACTTAGATTTATCTCTTCAATGATATTTTTGTCTTATCCAACTCTATTAGGACTTACACCTCTTTATTTTTTGTTATAAACAATTTATGTATTCAATTTTGTAGCTCTTCATGCCTTTACTCAATTTCTCCAAAATAATTTTTTTGCTTTATATTGATTACAAACTCTAAGATCTCTATATAAAAATATCTTTTAGGTATTTCCACATATGGGAAATCAATTCTTATAAGCGCAATGTGATCTTCAAGAGCTATTGAGATATATTTCCATTTGTTTGAGTGATCTACATATCTTGATAGATGAAATTTTGATGCCAAAAATTTCTCATCAAGTAATACTTCATGGATAAGTATTATTGCAAATTCATATGCTCCATTAAACCTGACCATCCCAATAATATCATGAATCATTAGAGTTGGACTCACTTCCATTAGGTGACTGCACTACTTGTGGATGTATTGCTTCACAAGCATCATATGTTTAGTCATCGCCTACCCCCTTCAAAATAATCCTCCTTCATATTCTTGTGAGTTGCCATATAAAATGCTCAAGCTCTAAGAATGATGATTCCATGAAGAAGGAGTGAACCAAAAAATTAAAGCATGAGTGAGGACCCAATTCTTGCTCCACTTCAAAATTAAATATCAAGTGTCTAAAAGTATCATCAGGATTCCATACTCTTATGTATAAACTACTTTGAGGTTTAGAAAAAGTAACTTCATGCTATTTGTTAAAAGTTATGTCCTTCACCTTTTCACTCTCCTTATGACAATTTTATAGCATGAAAGGATTGCACTAATGTCAAATTTTTCTCAGCATTATTATTTCATATCTTGAGCTATTGATAAGTGCTTGCCTCTTTGTCTCCTCTAATTTTTTGGGGAGGTCAGTGGCTCGGATTTTCTCTGGTTGTTTCCTAAGTTTGGTGTGCCTCTCTGTTGCTATGGTGTCTTGGAGTTTAAAACTGCTTCCTTGGGTCCTCCTGTCTCGTTGGATCCCCTTGTCTCTATGGCGGTTCTGAGTTTGTGTGTTGGGATTTCCTCAGAGCTTTTTGGCTTTGGTGGAGTTTCCAGATGGGCTTCTACTTTGGCCTTGGTGATTCGGGGTCTATGGATCTATTGGGCGTTGCCTAAAGTGAGGGTTGTGGTGGATCCTATCAGGACTATGGCAGTTGCTCTATTAGGGAGAAGGCTCCCTAGTTTTGTGCAGCTGTAGTGGTGTTTAGGGGAAACTTTCCTGGTTGCTCCCTGGTTCTTTTGGAGTCTTTGGTGTCTCGACCAGTGTCTGGTGAAAAGAGACTTGGGCTTTTGGATGGCTTCCTGGTTGATGGAAGTGATGGATTTGGTGTATGTGTTTGAATGGAGGAGGGGGCCCTGCCCTATGGGAGTGTTGTTATCCTTTACCTATCTCTGTGGTATGGATGGGAGTTACTTTGTCCCCTTTCGGTGCTTTGTTTCTCAGTGGGTTGTTGTGGGGTCTCTAGTTTTGGGGACTCCCTCGGTTGATTTTTTGCCCCCTGTGGAGGATGGTGCCTTTTTTGGTGGAAGAGTTGTTCAGGTTTTAGAGGTTTTTTGTGTTGCCTTTGTTCCTTTGGTCTGGATACCTTGGGAGGAGGTGTGTGCCTGTGTTGCTGGAGTTCCTTCTTGCTACTTTATTCTACAATCGTATTCTATAGAGGCGAATATTGCTCCTACTGAGGTGGAGCCCTCTCCTATTAAGGTGGAGCTAGTGATTGTAGTGTTGGTAGGAAGTTCTTCTCTCTTGGGTGTGCTCGATTTGGAGGGAGGCTTCTTCGATAGTTCTGGTACCCACTTCTTCCTCTCCTATAGAGGGGAGCCCCATACTTTTGAGGTGCATTCGGGGTTGGTGTCTAGATGGCCGGTACATTGAAATGAACATTCCTCCTCTACAACTTGTGTTTCGTACCCCTCTTCTGGTGAGGGTTTGCTTGGCTCAATACTATTTTATTCGAGCGGAAGATTGACCATTGTCCAACTGCTGCACGTGGTTAGTGATCAGGTTGCTTCAAACAACCTTATTGGGCTAGATGTGTTAGGGGTTGTTTCTTGGCTCAAGGCCTTTAGTGTTTTTGACTTAGGACTACTATTTGTCCTAAAGGTTTTATCACTCCCGGGTTTGATGCCTGGAATGAGTTGTTAGTTGTTTTTGACTTAGGACTGTTGGTTCTGAGTGTGTTGTCGATCCTGGTTGTCTGGTGACTAGGTGTTGTTTGGCTCTGCTACTCTCCATTTTGTTGGATTGTTATTTCTTTAGTGGGTTCATAGTCCCTTCAAAACCATGCTTGTTGATCCTCCTTGGCCCTTGTGGCTCACTGTGTAAAGGGTATGACACCTTGTAAATGTTGCTTATCTTTTCGAAAATAAAGGAATAGAAATCAACATGCTTGTATAAAAGCTCCAATTGATATTACTTCCTCCCTAGCACAATTCCACAAGCCCGCTTGCTAATTCCTCAAAGCTCAACCTAACTTCCACTTCGAGCTTCTTTCTAATTCTCTCAACAATTACAATTGTAAAATAACAAAGCAACTCTCTAACTCTCAAGCTCTCTAATTCACTTGCATAGAAAATACAACAGAGTAATCAAAATGAAAAGTGTAAGAAATGGTAGAGAGAGAACCTCTATATATACTAAAATTTGAGCTTCCAAAGGCTACAAACAAGCTAAAAGTTTTGCTACCTTGCTATGCACATGCATCAACTCAGCCGAATTAAACTCTCAGATTGCAACACATGGCAATCCTCATATTTCCAATGGCTCAGTCGACTTCATTCTTGAGATAACATGACTCTTTTATTGGGTCAAGGGACAACAATGCCTGCCCACAGGTTTCCTATTTGATTTGCAAGTCGACTACCCTCACATATTTCTGCCATCTTTGCATTGATTGAGTTTTGTGCTTATCACATGGCTTTACCAAGAAATGGTGTAGGTTTAGACTTCTATTATTTCCCACATTCTATATTTTTTTGCACCACATATTTATACTTCAACATCCTCTTCTTATGTGTGGATTAAGACTTAGTCAACAGTGTCAAATCTGCATTCATTTACTTACAATGTTTAAACAGTATTTTCTTTACTTGTGTGCAACATATAAGTCTCTATTGACTTATTCTTCATATGTTTTATGTGTTGTGTTTAAAATTTAGCCACAATAATATATATATATATATATATATATGGCAGTGCTATAACGCGCTTTGCATTTTTCAAAACACTTCAAACAATATATATTATATATATTGTCTTTAATATATATATATCCTCAAGATTACCAGATGCATTATTTGTCAATTAAATAAATACATAAACATTTATCAAATTAATTATATATATACACAAATATATACGTATATTAATATATATGTATACGTAATTATATACATATATATTAATATGGGTGATCCCACAATACTGGTTCATAATTTTTGGCCAAATTGGACATTGAACTAAAATTTTTTAACTAAATTTTCACTTTCGAGCACCTATAGCTGCTAAACCATGAGGAAATTGAAGATGATGCAAACTAGTGATTTGTGACATTTTATCTATAGATTCTAAATATATTTAAAAAAAAAATTGGAATCAAATTGCATTTGCTTTTTCCATTTCCTTCGAAAACTAGTTTTTAACAATAAACACCATTTTTAAAGAGTGATGTGTATTGGCTAACACAACTTTGTTTCTATGAAGGATAATTTTTATTTTTTTTTGAATTTAGATTTGTAACTATGATGTCTAGTGCATGCAATTGGTTTCATAGTGTTGTATTGATTTTTTTTTCTTAATTAAGTTTTGAAGTCAGACCAGTTATAATTCAGACATAGGTTTACTTGCTAACACATAACTTTTTGGTATGTATCGAAATTCAATTTTATTTTTTTGTTGGATCAAGGACATCAATATCTAGTGCATAGATATTTTTCATAATTTTTTTTGATAATCTACTATTTTTCCAGATGTGTAGAACAAAGAGCTTGATTTTTGGTGAAAATCCTACATTCACAAAAAATAAAAAATAAAAATAATAATAAAATTAAATATATTTAAAATTATACTTTTTGGGAAGCTTATAATAAGGAATAAATAATTATAAAAAAATGAATTTTAAATGAATTCATTTGATCCCCCAAAAGGTAAATCAAAAGTGGATTTTTTATCAGCATTTTGATAGGTGTAAAGGAGACTCCATTACATGTGTGGTTTAAAAGTAGCGGGGTTATATCCAAGGGGTTTGATCAAACCCTCTTCAATTGGAATCTTTTAAATGGAACTTTTCAAGGCTTAAATCATTATATTTTCTAAAAGTATGTGATTTCAACAAAAAATAAGATGTCCCAAAAAGTGTAAACCACTATTGTGGGATCACCAATATATTTATATTATATATATATAACATTATTTTAATATCCTTATATAAACACATATATATTCTCATTTTCATCACTTGATGTATATACACAGTGTGTGTGTGTGTGTATATCGCATTGTCCAATTGACATTCCCATGCATATGGGTTATTCGTTCATGAGCATGCATAGGTACGTCTACCTATGTATACTCATGCACACATATACTCATATGTATGAGTTATCATAGACATGTACATATATATATTATGTATATAATTAATCGATTAAATATACATATGAACACACAAAGAAGAACTTACTCAACATAAAGACTCAATCACATACCCTCAATCAAAGCATTCATAGAACAAGATCATAAACTGATACAAAAATTTCACAACCAAATTGAAGATCACTTACCATTTCCCTGAACTAACTTGACTCAACTTAGACAACTAAGATGTGTGTGTGTATGCTCAACTAGGCTCCTTATGGGTTACTAGACCAAGTTCTTCTCATGAGTGATACTTCCCCTCTTCCAGAGGTTTGAATTTGTTCCTGCATCCAACTTAGTACATCACAATAGTAGTTAGCTGATAACAATGAATTCATATGCATCATATATTTAATCTTCAAAATCCTTATAAAACATCATATTGAACTACACATTCATTCACCACATTATACATCAAGATTCATATACAAAACACATTCATATGTTAAAGCATTTTAACCAAACAAGGTAATAGTAAATAGGTAATAACACACAAGGTGTAACATATTACCCCCTTGTGAATCATCATCCCCAATGATTTTAAGTATCAAATATTGTCATAACATAAATCATAAAACATCATTTTTTTTAGGAGTTTTCAAAATCTAGCAAGACTTGTGGAAACTTTTGATTCATCTCAACATAGTCTTCCCAAGTGGAAAAATCTTCTACATACTGATCCTACTGGACCTTGCATTACAAAACCTCTCTATTACATAAGTGAAGCTTACATGTTATGAGCACTTTGAGAGGCTCAATTGTTATCACTCCTAAGTCTTGTACCCGTAAAGTATTCCAATCAATAACATGGTTATCCCCTGGTATTACTTCTCAAGGTATGAGACATGAAAGACATTATGAATTATAGCAAGAGTTGGTGGCAAAGCAATTTTATACGCAACAGGGTTGACTTCCTTGAGAACCTCAAAGGGACCTACGTAGCGCAAAGCTAGTTTGGATGACTGTCCAAACTTTAGAGAACTCTTATGAGGTTTGACCCTCAACAAAACCTTCTCTCTTACTGAGAAATTTTTGGGTACCTATTTGGAATCTGCATAACTCTTCTGCCTATCATTAGCTTTTGCTAGCCTCTGCTTGATAATCCCAACTTTATCCTCCATTTTTTACAACACTTTTGTCCCAAGGCTTATCCTATCCTCTAGTTTATCCCAACTTATAGGAGTTTGACACTTTCTACCATATAATGCTTCAAACATAACCATCTTGATTACAAAATGATAAGAGTTATTATACACAAACTCAACCAAAGGTGGGTAATCCTACCATTTGTATTTATGATCCATGCAATACATCCTTAGTAGATCCTCTAATACTTGGTTCACCCTTTCAGTCTGACCATATGTTTCTAGATGATATGTTGAACTTATGTTCAACTGAGTCCCGAGTGAAGTAAATAAGGTTTTTCAAAATCTAGATGTCACACAAGCATCCCTATCAAAAATAATCTTTTCAAGAATTCCATACAATCTAAATACCTCTTGAATAAACTTTTTAGCTATAATATATGCTCCATCACTCAAATTCCCTGGTATAAAGTGAGCCACCTTTGTAATCCTGTCCAATACTACTAGAATGGCATTGTGCTTATTCCTTGACATTGGAATACCTTGCACAAAATCCATGCTAATGACTTGCCACTTACTTTCTGGAACTTCATGAGGACACAAAAGACCTCCAAGGTGATGATGCTCTGCCTTCACTCTTTGAAATTCCAAGCAACTTGCTATAAATCTTGCAGCACCCCCTTTCATTCCCTTCCATAAATATAATGGATTTACATCAACCAATATCTTAGTTACACTAGGATGTCCAAAATATGGTGCATTATGAACTTATTTCCATACCAAGTTCCTTAATTCCCTAGAATGAGGTACATAAATCCTTCCCTTAAACCTTAATAAAATATTAGGTTCAAAGTGATATCCTTCATACCTTTGATCTTGTAGATTATTTGAGATTGCTTACTTGACTTGTTCATAAAACTCGTCACTCTTGGATTCTTGCAACACTTCACCTTTGAAGTTAGTTTAAATTGATATCATCGAGGAGATATGCCTCCTACGACTAAGGGCATCAACAAATTCATTTTCCTTTCCCTTGATATAACTAATGTTGAAATCATAATCAGATATCAATTCCAACTATCTCCTCTATCGTGCATTTAGATTGGGTTTAGTAAAAAAATACTTTTGACCATGATGATCAATCTTTAGTTCAAATGGTTTCCCCAACAGATAGTGTCTCCACATCTATAATGCATGGAAAATTATTGCTAACTCCAAATCATGTGAAGCATATTTTTTCTCATAAGGCTTCAACTTCCTTGACTCATAGGCTATGAATCACCCTTCCTACATCAATACTCCACCCAAACCTTCTCCTAAAGCATCTATGATAACAATAATGTTACCATCTAGATTTGGTACTTTCAGTATAGAAGTTATGGTCAACTTCTCCTTGAGTTGATCAAATGTTTCTTGACATTTCTCAGACCACTCAAACTTCTTTCCTTTCCTCTGCAATGAATTGATGGGAAAATCTATTCTTGAAAAGTTTGCAATGAAATTTCGATAATACCCAGCTAGACCCATAAAAATTATAACTTCTGGCATATTCTTAGGCACTGACCACTCAAGCACTACTTTTATCTTCGTGGATCTACTACAATCCCATCAACCAAAATTACATGACCCAAATATTGTGCTTCCTTTTGAAAGAAGGTACACTTTGAGAGTTTCCTATACAACTTATGCTCCCTTAACTGTTAGAGAAAAATCTTTAAATGTTGAAGATGTTCCTCTTCATTCTTGGAGTAGATTAAATATCATCCAAGAAGACTAACACAAACCTATCCAAGCAGTCCCTAAATACATTATTCATTAGGTTCATGAAAATTGCAGGTGCATTCGTGAGTCCAAAAGGTAGGACCGTGAACTTGTAATGACTGTACCTAGTCCTAAAAAATGTTTTGAAAATGTCTTCATCCTTGATCCTTAGTTGATGATAGCCTGATCATAGATCAATCTTCGAAAAAATTGTCGCTCCTCATATTTGATCAAAGAGATCATTGACACATGGAAATGGATATTTATTCTTTATCATTTCTTTATTAAGAAACCGTTGGTCAATACATAAGCGTAGTGTACCATCTTTCTTCTTCACAAAGATCATTGGTGCTCCCCAAGGTGAAACACTGGGTCTTATCGGTCCCTTGGACAACAATTCTTCTAATTGTGCTTTTAGCTCCATTAATTCTATCATAGTCATCTTATATAGAAATTTTGTTATAGGCTCCAACCTTGGAACTATGTCGATGGAGAAATCAAACACTCTCTTGGGAGGCGATCTAGGTAATTCATCTGGAAATACATCTGCAAATTTCTGTAAGATAGGGTATTTCTCCATATCCAACTTTCTTGATTCCACCACCTCACCTACTTCGACTTATTGGGAGTCTTGAGGTCCATAATATACTACATCATCTTGAGAAAGGATCTCTTTGCATTCCTCAATTTTCTCCATTTTCACTATGAAGAGTTGACAACCTTTCTTCTTTTCTCTATGCATTTGTATGGTGTAAATTTATCGCAACTTAACTTCTCTAGGTGTTCCTTGCAATGACACCTAGTTTCCAAGATCATCTAAGCACTCTATGTTTTTTGCATGAAAATCTACTTTGGCCCTATGTTTCCATAGCCAATTCATCCCTAAGATGATATCATATGAACCTAAGAGAGCTACGTACAAATTAAACTCCATAGAGAAACTCAAAATTTCAACCCTTGCTTCGAATAGACATTGATCCACCTAAGCTCTTGTATGGTTTGTATATTCTACAATCCAAGACTTTTTCATGTAGCTATATCTTCTAGAAATTTTACTAGCTATACCAGGAGAAACAAAAAATTTCATGGCACCAATATCTATTAAAATTGATATGGGTGTACCAAACAAAGTAATTGAAACTTCTACCAGAGTAATATGGCACTCTACTTGCTAGTTGTCTAATGCAGCATGAATCCTTTGTTGGAATACAACTCGTTGTGGAGGAAGAGGGTTCCCATGTGGTTGTGACCCTGATGGTTTGTTAGGACACTGGTTTGCAAAGTGATCTCTACCACATTTAAATCATCCTTTCATTGGTCCCTTCCTTTTTGAAGGCCTTCCAGAATTGCTTTCATTCCCACCAACATTGTTATTGTTGTTCCCCCTACGATCCCTTCTTGCTTAATTCTAATCATTTCGAGGGACCTTGTCCCCTTTCCTTTGAAAACCTTTCCCTTCACTATAATTATTTGAAGCTTGATTGGCTTCTGGCCAATTGAACTTCTTTCGATTCTTTTCACGGTAGTTCAAGATAGATTTAAGCCTTTGATCCTATTTAATGGCTTTCTTGTAAACTAGGTCCATGGTAGCAGGATCATGTATATCGACCTTTCCACCTATTTGATTTTTGAGACCCATGATGAACTTCCTTATGTGAAACCTCTCATCCTTTTGGTACATGGGTACGTACCTTAGGAGACGAGTGAATTTCTCCCAATATTCATTCATCGAAGAATCTTCTCGCTTTAGGTTCTGGAACTTAGTGAGCTTTTGATCATAGAATAATTGAGCTAACCACCACTTCTAGAAAATATCCACAAATTTATTTTAAGTAAGCCTTAATGAATCGAGCCCAAGCTCCATCTTTTTATTCATCCACCAGTTGGATGCTTCACCAACAAACTGAAAAGCTCCCCAAACAACTTTAGTGACCTCACAGGTAATTTTTTATTTCAAAATACTTTTCCATCTCTGTGAGCCATGCCTCAACCACATCCCCACTAGTACTACCTTCAAATTTTGGAGGTGTGATCTTTCTCATATCATGAGATAGCTCACTTTCAAGTCATTTCATTTTGGTTCCCTCCAACTTAGACTATGATTCATTAACCTCATGCTCACTAGATTGAGTACAATCATGGGAATTTTCCTCTTCTTCTTCATTATAAGGAACTTCTTCTTCATTTTTGGGAACCTCTCATTCCCCCCTTTCTTTTCCTCTTACCTCCTGCTCGAGGTTTCCTATTCTTTCTCTTGTTTCATCCATTATAGCTAAAATATGATCCAATTTAGCTTCGACATTTTCAGCACCTTGGCCTACTTCTTGAGTTCCCCCAAAGTTAGTTCTTGTTCTAACCATTTTCCTCAAGAAAAGTTACACCTGGAGGTTTCATTAAATTAGATCCTAAGAAATTTTAATTATCGCTATAAAAACATTCCAAAAGAACAAACATTTGCATAAGAAATTTCATAAAAGAACTCATACACACGTTTTTTTTGCCAAAACATATTTTCATTGAGAAAAAAAAGGATTTGAATATCCTTGAGTTTACATGGAATGACTATTCAGATAGTCTAAGGGAGAGTATCCCTTGGATTCACTCTCTGATATATAACTACGTGGGGTATACCCTTCATATTTTTGTTCACATACATCATCAAAAGGGAAATAACCCTTAGACCTATCCTCAGATAAGTATAGTTTCAGGGAAGATATACCTCTAATTTTCCACTTGAGGCCAATAAAATTACTTCTGACATTGGAAGAACAAGAGGGTCCCTAAATATCATTGTAGGACTAACAGTACATTTCGAGGGCATATCTCTGGAAAGTGGTAAAGATTTTGACTTGGTCAGAGAGATAGGAGGTACAAAGTTGACAGCCTCTCGCATAATTTTTCTCTCTTGACTGATTCGTGATAGGGCATGATTGAAAGTCTCAATATCACTCAGTCAAATTGCATTTTCATAATTGGTCTCCTCTATGGTTCGAACAATGGCTTCTTTTTCCTTCTTAGCCCTCAAGTAGAGCTCATTATTGATTATTGACTTCCTTGCAGTCATCTTGAGACACACCATCTTGGCACAATAATTACCAAATATTAGGGTCATATAATGTTGGATGGAAACATAGTGAGCACATAGGTTCCAGAGCTGACCCTGGTAGCTTTGATACCACGTGTAACATGCCCATTGTTCTACCTAGTAATTTTACCATGTTTTACCCACAAGTGAACAATTTATGCTACTAACAATATGAGCAATAAAAAAATTCTTTTCTTTTGACTAAAAAATGCACATTTGAAACATAACTATTTCAAAAATTTCCATTGCATAACAAATAATCTTTTCAATAATACAAGTGAAAATTTCACATTACATAATTTCAAGATGACATTTCACACAATCTCCATAGATATGGATTCATGATTACATACATGGCTTCAACGAGCTTATTGAAATAGAGATATAAATGGTCCAAATGTCCTTCCTCAAATCTTGGTTTCCAACTACATGAGGAGAAACATCACTCAAGTGCTTTTATGCCAACCATAGATAATGTGGTTCCCTGCACATCTACCAAACTAGTAAGATAGCCCTACCATTCGTTGAAGAGATTGGTTTGGTAACCTCATAAACACAGCCTTCTTGGAGCATGGTGTTGTGTCCTACATATCTAGAGCTATCATATAGTGGCTACAAACTACATGTATGACAATCCCTGCCTAGTATGTAAACCCAGATCAGAGTGAACTGATAGTGTAAACAGTGGCTAGTTACACTACTTTGGCAAAAACATTCATCACCCAAAATTTAGAGTGGAGGTTACACGCTCACCCACATTTCTAGCTCGATTTGGTTTAGACCATTCATACTCTTAACATCCATCCCAAAAGAAAGTAATGACATAATGAATTGACTAACTAGGTTACACCCTTTCCCATGGATTATACTAACCCTAGGAATAACCAAGCTAACAACCTATATCAACTAAAATTTACATCTAAATTACATCAAGACATCAATACATACTACATTTCACATTTCATGCTACATACGTATAGTATTGGAAAACTACGTAAAGTATAAATAGAAACATAATCATATAATTCCCAATATAAGATATATATATACATATATAAGTATTAACCAAAAAGAAATGTTTCACCAAAGAAAGAATCAACCAAGAACATGCAAGCTTATCCAAAGCATCTTAACCCATGTTTAAATCAATCCTTTCCAAACAAGACAATCATAAATAAATAACCTTTCCAACATAAATAACAAAGGAATAGAAATCAACATGCCTATATAAAAGCTACAACTCATATTACTTCCCCCTAGCACAATTCCACAAGCCCGCTTGCTACTTCCTCAAAGCTCAACCTAAATTCCACTTCTAGCCTCTTTCTAATTCTCTCAACAATTACAATTACAAAATAAAAAAGCAACTCTCTAACTCTCAAGCTCTCTAATTCACTTGCACAGAAAATACAACAAAATAACAAATTCTAGAGAGAGAACCTCTCTATATACTAAAATTTGAGCTTCCAAAGGCTACAAACAAGCTAACAAATATGCCACCTTCCTATGCACATGCATCAACTCAGCTAAATTAAACTCTTAGATTGCAACACATGATAGTCCTCATATTTATAATGGCCGAGTCGACTTCATTCTTGAGACAACATGACTCTTTTACTAAGTCAATGGACAACGATGCCTTTCCATAGGTTTCTTATTTGATTTGCAAGTCGACTACCCTCACATATTTCTGCCATCTTTGCATTGGCCGGGTTTTGTGCTTATCACATGGATTTACCAAGAAATGGTGCATGTTTAGACTTATATTGTTTCCCACATTCTACAATTTTTTGCACCACATATTCATACTTCAACGCCCTCTTCTTATACGTGGGTTGAGACTTAGTCAACAATATTAAATCTGCATTCATTTACTTGGAATATTTAAACAGTATTTTCTTTACTTGTGCGCCACTTATAAGTCTCTATTGACTTATTCTTCATATGTTTTATGTGCTATGTTTGAACTTTAGCCACAATAGTATATATATATATATATCAAACATCTGTACTATAATAATATGCTTTACATTTTTTAAAACACTTCAAACAATATATATTAAATATTTTAATATATATATAATAATTTATTTAATATATATATTTATATATTAAAGACATATATATATATATATCTTCAATATTACGAGATGCATTATTTTCCAATTAAATAAATACATAAACATATATCAAAATAATTATATATATACACAAATATATACATATATTAATATATATGCATATACGTAATTATATACATATATATAATATTATTTTAACATCCTTACATAAATACACATACATTCTCATTTTCATCAATTGGCGTAGATACACAAAATATATATATGTCACATCGTCCAATCAAAATTCCCATGCATATGGGTTATCCATTCATGAGCATGCATAGGTATGTCTACCTATGTATACTCATGCATGCATATGCACATATGTATGAGTTATCGTAGACATGTATACATATACATATATATATTTGATGTATATACTTTGTTGATTAACATATAAATATGAACACACAAAGAAGAACTTACTCTCAACATAAAGACTCAATCTCATACCCTCAATCAAAACTTTCATAAAACAAGATCATAAACCAATACAAAGCATTCACAACCAAACTGAAGATCACTTACCATTTTCTTGAACTAACTTGACTCAACTTATACCAACTAGGATGTGAATGTGTGTATTCTTAGCTAGGTTCATTGTGGGTTACCAAACCAAGTTCTTCTCTTGAGTGATACTTCCCCTCTCTTTCAGAGGTTTGAATTTGTTCCTACATCCATCTTAGTACATCACAATAGTAGTTAGTTGATAAAAATACATTCATATGCATCATATATTTCATCTTCAGAATCATTATAAAACAACATATTGAATTGCATATTCATTCACCACATTCTACATCAAGATTCATATACAAAACACATTCATATATTAAAGAATTTTAACCAAACAAGGTAATAGTAAATAGGTAATAACACACTAGGTGTAAAACTAATCTAAGATTGATTATTTATTGAAAATATTTTTTTTTCTCTTTTGTCATTTGGTTTACTAGAACAATGAAATGATTCATTTCCTTATTGTCATTCTATAAATTTTGTAGTATTTTTTGGAATGGATTCTTGAAATGAACTTTTTTTTTGTGTCTTCCATATTGGCATGCATGTGATGTAATTTGCATCAATAAGTTAGCTTCCTTACAAACTAGCAAGATCACAACTTTGATACCATTGTAATGTCCCTAATTGGTATATTAGCTTACTTTACATTTTTTTGAAAGTATAAAACAAACCCTATCACTTTCTAATCACTAAGATCCCAATGTGGGCAAGGTGAGAGTATACAATTGGTAGGATGTAAATAACTAGTATTAAATTTCACTTAGTACCAGCAGGTTGCATTGTTTACAATTCATGCAAAATTGAAAGATAAATAAGTTGACTATGGGGGTAGGTCATCATAGGAAAAGCATGAAACTATAAAAGTTAATAATGTATGAATCTTGACAACTACACCATCCAATATTTTTTATAATGCCAATACAAATATTAGAGAGGATTATGGTGGTAATAACTTTCAAAATTCACTTACATTACTAATATCGTCTAGAAACTAAAAATATCTCTAGTGATAAACCACATAGAATATTACACAGTAAACACAATATACCAAGAGCTAAAAATCACCACAATTTATGTACTAATCCAACTACTACAATAAACCTCTAATGACTGAAATTGGGAAGATAGGTTAATGCCATCAAATTGTTGTAGAAATCCCTTGGTTGGCCCTTGATATGTATGCTTTGTATGCTCCTTGGATGGAAAATGAGATTAAAGATATAATATGGGATGCAAGATTATTGAAAGTATGATAATGGTGGATTCAAGTGCTAATGGATAAATGGCTAATATGATGCTTGCAAATTGAGTGAGAAATTTGGTAGCATAAGGGTGCAAAATGACTAAGTGTTGTTTCAAATTAAAAAATGACAAGAGTTTGGTATCAAATGCATGAGGTCCCTAAATGAGAGAAAAGAGGGGGTATTTATATAGGGATTTGAATTCTCTAGATAATTCAACTATTGAGAGCAAACCAACAAGGCTAAGATGGAGGGCTATGGTGAGTTGAGGAATCACAAGCCTTCACATCTTGACATGTGGAATGTGAGATGGCCAAGGATGAGATGTGTAAGTGAGGTGGAAGGAAGACACATGATGTGGATGAAGGACAAGTACTTTGGGAAAGGGATAATGTGACCTCTCAATGATCACATAGGGAAGAGGATAATCTTGGGTGAATAAAAGTGAATTAAAAATTCACATGATTGGAAGAATCTAGTGGATAAGACAAGGTTCCCAAAAAGGTGGGAAATTGCCACATGTGAGTGATGTGACAAGTCAAAGATTCTAGAAGACTTTGGCACATGTGATGTGACAAGTCAAAGGTTCTAGAATTTTGCATGGGGAAGAGAAGATTCCTTGGAGGAATAAAAATGAATTAAAAATTCGCATGGGGAAGAGAGGAGCCTTGGATGAATAAAAATGAATTAAAAATTTCCTTGGGGGATGGGGAGAGTTGACCAAGGTACTGATTAGGATTAACTGATTAGTAATTAGAAGATAATTAGTGGTTAAGGAGGATTAGAAGCCAACTTGCAAAAGTTGGAGGATGTGACATGTCTTAATCAAGGATTAGACATGTGCACATCTCTAATGATGAGATTAGAGGATAGATTAAGATTAAGGAAAAATATGTGACATGTGAGGAATTAAATAAATTTCATATTTATTTAATTCATTTGGTGAAAAGGAGAATAAAAGGTAAGGTATTTAATTATTAATTGAATACCTTAGGGATTTAGAAGAATTAAGGGTATTAATTAAATAATAGCTATATTACTTAATTAATGCAGATAAGAGGATATTTAGATGAAAAAGGGGTAAATTTGGACAAATTAAGTGTCCAAATTTAGGTGTCTACAATAGGTTACAATTCTTCTACAAAAATGTTACAACTCTCTTCAAGATAACATCACAACTTCCCAAGATTTATGATTCCTTCACAAAATATCAACAACTTTCCCATTTAGGAGACTTCAACATGTATGGTTGGTAGAAATGAAAGGAAATATTGTGCCAACCTTGCATATGGTACAATTCACCAGAAATGGTCCCAACAAGCTCTCAACCAATCATAATAAGATTTGTTGTTGCAACAAAAAGTTAAATAATATAGCAACAAAAGCCTTAATTCATAAATTTGCTAAACTCCACCAATCTAGAAAAAATAAACAACAAAAAAATGTAGAATCTTCACAAAAAACACTTAACTTACTAAAATTTGAAAATCATCTGCAACTCTTTAGGGTATTAACAATCCTTGTATAAAATTACTTAAATAGAGATGGGGGTTTCATCCCCAAATCCAAAATTTGTAACACACTAGTAAGAATGTGCAACCTCAAGGGTGTAAGTAAAGACTTTTACATTAGATAACCTTGCATTTTCATGGTATACATATTTTTCTTTGTGTCTACAAATTTATTTTGTCCATAGGAATTGTGATTATAGTTATGTCCTCTAACTACTGTTACCATGAAGATACTCCAATATTAATCAATGTTTAACAAAGAAGAAACACAATAAATTGTTTCATTAACAACTGTTAGTAGGAAAAGTGAGGAGTCACAGATCGAAGTTATGAGCCCCAAGTATTCTTTGTATTTTGTGTTTATACCCCAGACTTAGCAACAGGAAAAGGATCAATTTGAGGAGTTAATTGTGGAATGTGTACTTAAGCTATTCATGTGGGACATAGATTAAATCAGTCATATATCACAATAAAGACCATAATACATGCACACACATATATATATTGATATAATTGGTTTTTTAGTATATTGCATTCTTCATCTATATCCTTTCATATACATTTGATATTATATCATTATATCTTTCATATACCTATTTGTTATATTATTTTCCTATCTTATACATTTAGTGTCCTATTGGAATGTGTCCCTTACAAAATACATCCCTTCGTTGAGGTATAATTTCGACCTCAAGCTCTACATTCCTTTTGAAATGGTTTACAGTAGGATTTTTTGCATTGTATCTTTGTTCTAGGCCCCTACTCTATTGTTTACCCTACCAACATCATCCCCCTTTCAAAACCATGTCTTCTCCTCAAGACATGTAGAATGAATTACTTTTATGGGAGAATTTTTTTGTATATCGTCTTTAGGTGGGTGAAAGTATTGTCCCACTGAACTTTGGCTTGCTAGAGAAAGTGATTATGTGCATTGATATATGCCAACATCTCTTTTTCTTCCAACATGTTAGTAGGGATTTGGATTTGTTGGGATAGTTTTTAAGCGTCTCAGATGAGGCCAGTGACATGTTCCACATGCATACTCACTACCTCCCTTAGTTGTTTAAACTAGTTTAAGTTGCTCTCGTTGTTCTTTCACCTATTGTAATTGGACATGAAGTGCTTCCAATTGGGCCCTTATCTTTCCATCAACATCCTGCAAAGCATCATAGGTGGTTATGACCTGAATAATTTATTGTTCAATTTGGTCCATCTACCCTTTGAGGTTCTCAATGAGGTTGGGTCATTGAAGACAAAATTGATACATGAAATTAATATCACTTCTAGTATTCTTTATGATGCTAATACTGGATTTCAATGCAATATGAGTAATGACACATTTATTTCTCTCCTCATCCATCTTAGCTTTGTTTAGTTTTGTAGTGATTGTTTTCCAAAGGGAGGTTGTCTATTGATGCATATCTTGTATTAGCCCTTCCATAAAAAATTGTATTTGTTCCCCCAATGATTAAGATGAGTCTCCCTCTACATGGGGAAAGTTACAAGTTGGATTTTTCTTATGACTCCCTCTAGTTATTTTGTATTATCCACATATTTTTTTAGTATCTCCCCTTAATCCATTTGCTATAAATATCCCCTAATTGGAGCTTCTACAATGGGGAAACATGGGAGATATCCACTTGTGATCCCATTAGTGGGAAATGCAACAGTTGTGGAGATGTGGTGGTCTAAATTTCCTTTTGTTTCTTCAAAAATTCCTTAATGGACTACGTTAGTGAAGTTGCAGAGGAAGAGGATGGTATTTCTAGTGATGGATGAGATGTATGACACATTTCTTGGTCTTCCACTAGGTTTTTGTCATTGGATGGGGAGGACAATTCTTAATGTATTTTTATTTATTGGTCTTGAACCTCCACAAATACCTTTTTTGTGGCTTCAATTGTCTCTACTTGAATATGCTTTGTTATTTGAGGATCTTGGAGCATCAAATTGTCCACTCGTTGCTTTGAGCAAAGCTCCTGAGCTTGAATTTGTTGAATTTTATATTTTTGCATTGTGGAGACTCATTAAGTGATCTTTGCTAGAGCTTCCTCTTTTAGTTGATCATCCTTTTGTATTGTAATCTCCCTTTTTTTATTTTAGGGTTGATGCTAGGGCATGTGACATTTTCTTGATCATACTCTCCAATGCCTTCACAAAGGAAACTATGTATTTAATTACTGCCCTTTTTATGATCACCTTGTTTGGGGGCCCCATGTCCTCGTAGAGTGCCATGGTTTTTTCAAGAATCCCTTAGTTGAATAGGCCAATAAAAAGTTTATTTTCATCCAGTAGATCCTTCGATTATTGTGTAGTGGACTTTGTATGTTATGCCCATGGCTGCATATTTTACTATTAGATATGTGATCTTTGTGAATTTCAAGCTTCAACTTTCATAGGTAGCTCCTGTAAGTTTGGTGACCTCATCATTTTTTATTGCTTTTTTTAAGGGATCTCCACTTGTGCACATAGTCCCATAACAACTTGAGTTGAATATTTGGTTATATGGTAGGGTTTATCTAGGTAAATTTACTCATCATGGATCCGGTTCAAGATTATGCAGACTCAACCCTCCTCTTTTATAAAGTCTAGAAATTTTTTTCATATATCAAGCTTTGTTTCCCATACCTAGTTGTATTGTGGTAGGTAATCCTTTGTTCTTGATTGCGAAAGTGATTTTTGGAGGTCTTCAAACTTGGCATGATCAATTTTTAGAAGGGGGCATGAATGTACCTCTAGATGCCTTCTATATAAGTCACATTTGCGAGAACTTTAGAGAAAGCTTTATCGGGATCTACCTCCATTATTTTATTTGGAATTTTTTGTACTTTGGTTGGATCTTTTGTGATATATATAGGAGTGTAGGTCTAGCCATTTTCATGATTTGGAATATGAGTATTTTCTATGTAATTTCCCCTTTTTGGCTCCTCTCAACATCTTGTGGATTAGCCTATTATTTGACTCTCGTAGGCTAATGGAGTTGTTTAGAGAGTTGTCAGAGTGGTGTTGCTTCTCCGGAATCAGGTGTTATTGTGGATTTTCCTTCAGAAGTGGTTTTGGACTCGTTTTATATGCACTTACTATTTATAGTAAGTTACTCAGAGGTTTGGGTCCAATATTTTTATTTTGGGAAAGCACTTGGTTGGGCAGTTGTCGCAGTGGTGGACCTCTTGATTTAGATAGGATGAAAAAATGATGTCTTATGAGGAAGATATGATATTTTTAATTATTATTAAAGTACATCTTTAATAATAATTAATTATTATTAAAGTACATGTTATAATGGCTCGTTGACTTTATATTATAAAAGGGCCTATTATTATATTTAAATTCAATTATAATATAAAGTTGGAGCGCCTCACTTATGGAGAAATTAAAATAAGCATGACAAAATCAATCTCATGTTATATTTTAAATATTTAATATTATCTTGGGAAATGTGCCTTTATGAGGAGTATAAAATCTTTTCCCAAAAAGAATTCAATTCATCATATGATCATTTTTATTCTTGATGGATATGAGCTTAATCTTGGGTGATGTGAAGAAACAAGGGTTTCTACAAATTGAGGGCTTTGGAGAGTGTTGTTGCTTCAAAGGTTGTGCATTCTGATGTTGTGAGATATCAGCTGAAGATTGCTTGTTCGATTGGCTTCAATCAAAGGTCAACATTGGGCTTATTGGTGATTTTTTCATAGGGTTTGAGAAGTTTATCAACAGAAATCAGAAGTTAAATGGTTTTTGGTTATTCATTATCTACCAACATTTATTTTTGGGTCGTACCATCTGCATTACTAGGCGGTACCTCTCACCTATGTCAGGTCCTACAACTTATGTGAGAAAGGTGTTGGTGTTTGAGGCCGAAACATCTAGGAATTGGTGTTGTTGTATCTTTAGTTGAGGGTGTCTAAGCATTTAATATATGTTTGTTAAAATTTCTTTGAGGAGAAATCATTCTATGAAGTTAGGCATTCATATATAGGGATTTCAAGTTGCTGATTATAATTTCCATATCTACTGCCATAAAGATTCATGTCTTTAATTAATGCATTTGTATTCTGGGTATGATCATTATTGTTTAAGCAAACATTTGTAATCAGATTAGAGCATTTATAAATATATACATGAAATGGTTTGTTCCAGCTATAGTTTTCATTGTAATTATTGTCAATAATTTTTCTTGCTTCCCTGGCATTTGCTTTTATAGCATTTAAACATCTTTCAAAAAGTATAAACATTGAAAACCAAGGAAACCAAAAAGGGTAGAAATATCAGTTGCAAGTGTCCACCTGGGGTGGGTCATTACAGTGGTATCAGAGCAAGCATCCTGCCATCTTGTGATATTATAGTTGATGAGTGAAGATTTCATACATTACACTAGGGGAATAGAACAGTGGCAACCACCTTTGGTTCCTGAAGGTGAGACAGTTTTAGAGATATTAGGTATTCATAGAACTGGTTCGAGTGATAGTGACAGTGTGCCAAACAGCATGGCTAGGAGAGATAAGGGACAAGTTGAGTCCCTAAGTCCAGACTCAAAGGCCAAGAGATAGTATGACAACATGATGGATATGATGTTCCAATTGATGGGAATTATGAGACAAATTATGCCACCATAGAACACAAGGTACCGGGGATAGACAAATGGTACTCAGGGTGGAGTTATTTTGTAGTTGTCTTCATCTATGGGTTAGGTTTTCAGGCCTAACCAGCCTACCTTTACCCCTAGAGAGGAGCCACAATGTCCACAATCTCCACCAATTCAGGCACTTGAGCATCATGTACCTACTGCAACATAAATCACCATGCATTATGCAAAGTAAATGTCCTTAGATCCGGAGATTAGGGAGGCATTACCCCTTAATCAATTTCTAGACTTGAAAAAGCCTCGAGGTGGTGGTGGAGTTAGATTAGAATAGCAGGCACATTAGGCGCCACAAGGCACTCAAGATTTTCAACAAGCAGTTAGTAAGGTTACTTTACCTCATTTTGATGGCAGTGACAAGTGTACAACTAGGTCATGGGTCCAAAAGTTGGACAATTACTTATCTTTGAGGCCTATGCAAGAGGATGAGGCCACCAAGTTTGCTACCTTGCACTTAGACGGATTGGATCATGACTGGTGGCATCATGGTATGGTCACCTTAAAACATCATCTTATTACCACATACCATGAGTTTACCAACATATTGATCGAGCGATTTGACAGGAAGGACCCCGAGTTATATTTAAGAGAGCTTGCTTAGCTTAAGCAGGTGGGTAGTTTGGAGGCCTACATCAGTGAGTTTCAGAGGCTCTCCATGATGGTGCCCAGTTTATCTTAGCGTAGATTAGTCATATTATTTAGCGAGGGCTTACTGGAACCGATGAGAGAATGGATCAAAGCTTTCGACCCCCCTTCATTAAGGACGCGATGAAGAAGGCACGAAGTATGGAGATGGATGCTCCAAAAAATAATTTTTCTCATAAGGCTATTACTTCTTCCAACGATGAGGGTCCTCAACAATTTGTTGATAAGAAAAAAAATTAGCGACTAAGGTGGATGAGGAGTCACGGGATGAATTGAGGAAAACAAAATTGTGCTACTGGTGCAAAGGGCCCTACAAAAAAGAGCATGACTGTCTATTGAGGCCTAAGGGCAAGGCCAACCGTATGATGTGGGTTCACTATGAGGAATTTGATTATGAAAACTCAGATCAACAAGCTTCTCCAAAGGATGATGAGGGTGGAAGAGTCTCTATAAAGTTTGGACCAGATGCTAAATTGTCTCCTTTAGCATTATTCGCTAATATACAGAAAGGGGCTTCATTCTAGATTAGAGGAAGGGTGAATAGAAAGATTTGTATTGCTATGCTTGACATGGGGGCTACATATAACTTCATCAATGAGGGATTGGTTGACAAGTGTAGACTCCAAATAGAGGACTTTACAGGATTCGGGGTCAGGGTTGTAGATGGGTTTACCCTTACTTGCACCGGGCATATATGCAATCTCACCCTATTGTTGAACGATTATGATTTATAGGCTGATTTCTATGTGGTTAGCATGGGTGATATGGACATAGTGTTAGGCATGATATGGCTCCAAGACATTGGAGAATTTACCCTCAATGTACCTAAAATGGAGATGAAGTTTAAGATGAATGGTAGAGGGTACGTGTTGAGGGGAATTGCAGATGGGAGTTTGCATTCTATCTCTCTCTATAGTGAGAAGGGTGGAAGGAGAGGGAAGGAGTTTGTACAAGAGGAGCATGAGTCAATATAGGAGGAGTTTGACTCTACTCATTGCTCTAGGGGTTTGGAAATGGATGATCCAGATCATCATGGAATGGGCGTGCAGTTTGTGAATAATCCATTATTTGAGTCTAATATTGGATTGGTTTATGACAATCCACTCTTTGAGTTTGATGCTGACCTCACTCATGACACTAGTTCAGTTTTGGGCGATGATCGCAGTGTTTGGGATCCTTCTAGTGCATCAAAATTCTAGACAGGGCTCACAGAGGAGTTTTATAGTGTGTACATGATGAGGAGTGCTTACAGTTTTGCTTTTGATTCACCTGTACACAACTTGTATTGGATGCACAATTCTTGTGCGTATGGGATAGATATTTTGTATGATGATTATCTTTGCATAGTTGAGGGAAGCAAATCATTTTAGTGCTCAAAATTGCTTCCTCATGAGGTTCATGCTCTTGAGGTACATGACACCACGAATGTTGTTGGTTACGATGGTTAGCGTGATTTGTCAGTTGTGCTTATGCTTGTGCTTCATGAGTCAGTTGGAGATGTGAGGGACATTATACAGGTCTTCCCTTGGGACCCAGGTGGAGTGGTGTTTCATTGCAGTGGAGATTGCTTGGGGACAAGCAATTTTAGGGAGGGCGGATTGTAATGTCCCCTTTTGTGCTCGTCTCAACATCTCATGGATTAGCCTATTATTCGACTCTCACAGGCTAATGGAGTTTTTAGAGAGTCCTTGGAGTGGTGTTGCTTCTCCAAAATCAAGTGTTATTGTGGATTTGCCTTCAGAAGTGGTTTTGGACTTGTTTTATATGCACTTATTATTTATAGTAAGTCACTCAGAGGTTTAGGTCTGGTATTTCTATTTTGAGAAAGAACCTAGTTGGGCAGCTGTCGCAGTGGTGGACCACCTGATTCAGACGGGATGAAAAAATGATGTCTTATAAGGAAGATATGATATTTTTAATTATTATTAAAGTACATCTTTAATAATAATTAATTATTTAAAGTACATGTTATAATGGCTCGTTGACTTTATATTATAAGAGGGCCCATTATTATATATGAAGTCAATTATAATATAAATTTAGAGCGCCTCACTTTTGGAGAAATTAAAAAAAGCACAACAAAAGCAATCTCATGTTATATTTTAATGATTTAATATTCTCTTGGGAATTGTGCCTTTATGAGGAGTATACAAGCTTTTCCCAAAAAGAATTTGATTCATCATATGATCATTTTTATTCTTGGCATATATGAGCTTGGTCTTGGGAGACATGAAGAAACAAGGGTTTCTACAAATTAAGGGCTTTGGAGAGCGTTGTTGCTTCAAAGGTTGTGCATTTTGATGTTGTGAGATATCAGCTGAAGATTGCCCCTTCAATTAGATTCAATCAGAGGTCAACATTGGGCTTATTGGTGAGTTTATCCCAGGGTTTGAGAAGTTTATCAACATAAATAAAAAGTTAAATGGTTGTTGGTTATTCATTGTTTGCCAACATTTATTTTTGGGTCGTACCATCTGCAATACCAAGTCGTACCTCTCACCTATGTCAGGTTGTACAACTTCTGTGAGAAAGGTGTTAAGAGTTTGAGGCTGAAACGTCTAGGAATTGGTGTTGTTGTATCTTTAGTTGAGGGCGTCTAAGCATTTAATATATGTTTGTTGCACTTTCGTTGAGGAGAAATCATTGTATGAAGTTAGGCGTCCATATCTAGGGATTTCAAGTTGCTGATTATAATTTCTAGATCTGTTGTCATAAAGATTTAGGCCTGCAATTAATGCATTTGTATTCCGAGTATGATCCTTATTGTTTAAGCAAACATGTGTAATCAGATTACAGAATTTATAAATATATGCATGAAAGGGTTTGTTCCAGTGGTAGCTTTCATTGCAATTATTGTCAATAATTTTTCTTGCTTCCTTGGCATTTGCTTTTATAACGTTTAAACATCTTTCAAAAAGTATAAACGTTGAAAATGAAGGAAACCACAAAGGGAAGAAATCTCAGTTGCAAGTGTCCACCTAGGGTAGGTCATTACATGCTATCATAGTGTAGCTAGGGTTTTGCAATGATCGTTGGGAGAGAAAGTGTAGACAAATTAAGACTAAGGATAGTGCCTTGAAAATTTATAACCCTCAATGGTGAAAAGTGTATTAAATTTTGTAGCCATTTTTTACCTTCATGTAATTTTCTAGTCATTGGATTTCTCTACAACTCTTTTTTTGGTTGGTAATGTTTATAAACTATAGTACATTATTGTTATAAGTATAGTACAACAAATAAGGTTTTTATAATTATTCTGGGGTTTGATGGTAGTGCTCTAGCCTTGCCCCATTGACATAACATTATAATTTCGTACCATCAAGTCTTCATAGTTTTATTGTCCCACTATAGTATCTCGTTAATGTAGTAGGGACCTAACCATCTTACTTTTAATTTCCCTTATTTTTTGAATTTTTTGTCATATAAGAGAACCGTGTCATTATTTTTTAATGTTTTATGTCTAATTTTCTTGTCATACCATGATTTTTGTCTTTTTATTTCCATGAGTTGATGGTATACCACAAGTTGTATGCTCTCATATATCTTTTCTAGTTCTTCAAATCTTTCCTTTAAGGACTCATCATTGGTGAGCTTGAGAGTTAATGCGGTGCAGAGAATGGGTATTACGAAGTTTAGGGGTAGGCTTGAATCCATTCCATACACCAATTCAAAGGGGGTAAATTTTATGGACCGCTTGTAGGTAGTCCTATATACCCATAATATTGCCAATATTTTGATATCCCAATATGTTTTATTGCTATTGCACATTTTCGTTAAGGTGGTTCCTATGATTTTATTTAGGGCCTCACTTACCCTGTTGGCCTAAGGGTGGTAGGGAGCACTTTTATTGTGTGTTATCATGAAGCTCTTCAAAAGCTCCACAATCAACTTATTTACAAAGTGATTTCCCTTATCACTAGTGATGTTAAGTGGACACCTAAACCTAGTAATTATGTTTTCATATAGGAACTTTGTGACGGTTTTTGTTGTGCAACCCCTAGTTGGTTTTGTTTCTTCCCACTTGGTGAAATATTTGACATCTATTATAATGAATCTAATTTTGGATAGTTTGGTCGGTGGGTCTATTGGTCCAATGAAGTCTATAGCCCATTTCTCAAATGGTACTTAAGCTCTAAGATTGGCCATAGAGGTATTTCATCCCTTGTGGTAGGCGTTCCTATTCTATGACAGATATCACATTGTTTATCATGTATTGTTGTGCATTCTTATATAGAGTTGGCCACCATAATCCTGTCAATTTTATCTTCTTTGTAATGGCATCTCCTAAATTGTGTCTGAAGATTCCTTCATGTGCTTCTCTTAATATGTCTCCTCTTTCATGCTCGCATACCACTCTCTAGGTAATGTCATAATATGTATCTTTTGTTAATAGCTCTCCTTCAATAAGTGTGTGTAGGGTAGAAAAATGTATCCCTTTTACATTTTCACAATTAATTTGGAATTAATATTAAAATGGATTTAATTGTGCCTTATTTTGGTGTTGTAAGGTGTACCTCTTTACACTTTCACACTTATCTAGAGCTCCTTTGATTAATTGAGATTAATTTTCCTTAATTGGCCCCTTTAATTCAAATCCAATCCTATTTAATCACATTTTATGAAGAGGAAACCTAACATTCATTAATGCCTTAACATAACACTTCTCATTGAGCAATGTGTATCCTAGGGTTAGGGAACTAGGACCTAAATTTAAATTATATTTTTGGTGGTATTTTAACATATTCAAATCCAAATTTAGATTTTAGCTTGTGATATTTGAATTTCAAGAAATTAAGGATACATATTTATAAATATGAGGTTATTTCACTAAGTCTCATCTAAGATTTTCAAGTGAGAAAAAGTATAGTAAAGTTGATCAAGAGCAATTCAAGACATTCAAGAGCAGATTTATTGAAGAATTATTGTAGCAATCAAGATCCAATTGTCACATCAAAGTTTTCTTCCATCATGCATGTTTTTGGAGCTAATATGATGATGTAGGTTTCATGATCCATTCAAGCATTCCAAGTATTAGTTCAAATCAAGATCCACATCCATTGAATCCATTTCATGCAAGTTGTAGATTTACATTCCAAGATTTATTCAAGGGTTTGGTGAGTTGTGACATCGAGTTGTTCATTCATCATTCCTTTCATGCTATTTTGTTTCATTTCAAGGCTTGATTACCAAAACGTGGTTTGACCAAGGCAAACCCCCATTCACCAAAAATAAAACATTTTTCCCTCTTGATTTATGTTTGTAGATTTATGTGGAAGAAATCTTGAAGATCTCTTGAAGAGAAAAACTAGAGAACTTGTCAAAGTTGTAAAAGTTGTCATCTCATGGAAACTCACTTGCATAATTTATTTTTGATTTTCTGAACCTAAAACCTAGGAAAATTGAAGGATTCAGATCTATAGCAAAGGCTCCCAAAAGTTGCAGACAAACCCTAACTCAAGAGTCATTCACCCCTAGGTGAATGAGTCCCAAATTAGCTTCAACAACTGACTTTTGGTGATTGGTACACATCATCTTGCCCTTATATGATCTGTGATTTGATTTTTGGTTCTTCTTATTTTTATTTTCATCTAGCTATTCCAAGTTGTAGATTGCAGTTTGGAGTTAGTTTACTATTTTTAGTTTTTCTCCCCAAAGTGTTGTTTGACCAGGACCCTTGTCCTTGCAAGAAAAAGGAAATTTGTAGATTCTCACTTTAATTTGATTCACCTAAGGGTTGTTAGTCAATTTTAGGTGTGGATCTCATTTCCTAATGAATTGAATGAGAAATAGGTCCCTAAGTGGTTCATCAACCCCATTTCGATAACCCACCTAGTTTTTCTTTATTTCATTTTGGTGAACCTGAGTTTGATCATTGCATTTTTTCCAATTTTGAAGTCCATTTTCACTCTAGATCTAGATCTTGCATTCATTTGCATTACATTAAATTGAATCTCATTTAGGGTTGTTTAACTTGCATTAGTTTGCATTTTATTTAGGGTTTTAGGATTGCATGTTTGCATCTCTTAAAATTTGAAAAATACAAAAAAAATCAGTCATTTTGCAAATCATTTCAATAACATTGAATCATCATTCATTTGCATTTGAAAATTGAATCAAAATTGCACATCAAATTAGGTCTCCTAGTTTTTCATTTCGACATAAATTGCATTTGCATTCAATCTTAATTTCACAAAAAATTCAAACGGTAACTCACTGTTTTAAACCAAAATTTGGAAATCACAAGAATCAACTCATAAATCTGTAAAAACATTTTTTAATACCCTAAGCTAGGACCAGTTTACCCTAGGGTGAATGAGTCCTTGATCAGGGCTATTTCCTAAATTCTTGGGGATTAAAACCTTTGTTTTTCTATTTTGTTTTGCTATTTTCAGATTTTTGTTTCAGTTTGCAGAATTTTTGTTACTTAAAATTGATCACATTAAGCTTCATTTGATAAGTTTAGTGCATTGTGTGAACTCAAAATTGCATTTGCAAGACATCATTTTCAGATTTTTACATAGCATAATAAAAAAATTATCTTGTTTAGAATCTAAAAATTGCATTTACATATTTACATTGCACTTTACATCCTAGGTTACTTCATTGCATGCCACCTTTTATCCATTTTGGGTGTACATTGAGTTTTTGAAAATTATATGAGCTTCACAACTTGGTGTCCTATTAGAAATATTATTGTGAGATGTAGTCCAAGACTTATGTCATCCTGTGATACACCACTCATTGTGGATATTGGATTCTCCAACTCTTTCACTCAAAGTGTTGATATTAATCAACCCACTATGGATCATAGTATTCATACCTCATTTCCAATGACTTTCCTACCCACAACTAATGTGCATGATATTGAAACAATGGTCGCTAATGTATCTCAAAACACATGAAAGATAAATGAAGAATTAAAAAGTTTGCAAGACTTTGTGAGAACTAAACCTATTACTGCTAATGTCATTCCTCTCATAGGGAACATACGAAAGATGCTTAAGAATGAACAAGGAATAGAGTTTATATGTACCCTACTTCATCTCATTAACAATAATATGCCTCCTCAACTATCTTCCAATACATTTTCCATGCATAAGAGAAAACAAAACACAAATTTTGATCACATTACTACTCCTAACACATCCTTTTCTGAAAAAGGAAAGGCCTTGCAATTAGAAGATGAAATTGATGACCAAACAATTATCAAACCAAAGATGAAGAAGCCAAAACTGTATGAACATCTAAAACTTTAGCTACAAGAGATGTCTGATTTTCTTGAATCTTTCCATGACCTATTAAAAATATCCGACCGAGAATGCATTTTACACTCTTTTACATTGGGGATTAATCAAATTACCACCTAAATGTGAAAATCTAACCGAAAAGAAAACTAATCAAAATGGACCATATTGTGCCTATCGTAGATTCTTTGGACATCACATTGATAATTGTCATCCTTTACAAGAATTATTGAAAATTTTAGATTCGTTAGGGATCCATCTTGACTTAAAGCAGGCACTTTGCTCCTTTCCATGTAATAGTTGTAGGTAGCATGCTCACTATTCCATGTCTAACATTCATTGCAAATCATTTTCTTTATTGCAAGGAGCTCATTCTCATCACTTATCTCGACTCATTCTTGTCCTGAACTTAGTGGGGGCAAGGGGTTAGATAGCCTTGTCCTAGTTTGGCACTTGAAGTTGTCCCTTTGGCTAGTTATCCAACTTCCACATATACTGATCAAGATTGGGATGCAGAAAAATTGCTATAGGTTGACTCACATGTGCCTTACTAGCCTTTTGTTTTATTTTCTTTTACATGTTCTTTGTGTGATTGCATGTGTGTAATGTGATCTCCTTGTATTGTTCTGTTTGGCGTATCTCTCTCTTCATGTGCATTCCTCTATATGTACCTACATTCTTCTATATGTTGTAAAAATTTATCTTTTCATTTGTCTTGTGTTTTCCTTTTGGGGATGACACAAGGCATCAAAACATTTAGGTCTCTTCCATGTTGACCCAAAATATTTTTCTTTGTTTTAGCTCTTTATGTGTCATTCTTCTTGTTCTACGAGTATTTGGGGAATGTTGACATTTCCAAGCTCTATAACAACATTGTAGCAAAGATATAATGGCCCTGAATCCATGGATCCTTTATGTGTTTTGGGATTTCATTTTGGGGGCAACCCCCTCCCTCTCTCTTTTTCATGATGTAGCTTCACTCGGGAACATATGACTTGGCATAGGGCTTTCTGAATAAGCTCTGATGTCTTCTTTATTGTTAGCATTGATTATTGGCTACTTTAAAGTAAATTGATCACATCAATGGTGCTAGCAATTACTTTAAACTGGGGGCATACATTGGCATTATTATTTTTGACATTCCTCATGTTTCATTGTGCAATTTTATTTCTTCTTGAGATGCATCCTTTTCTTGGTGGTTTCATTGGGTTTGATCTCCTTTGAGATCATGATATTTATTTTATCTTTGACTAGTCCTCTCTTGAAGACATTAGGCACGATGTTCCCTAAGAAGAGACCTTACATGAACTAAGCAAGATCCCTCTGAACAAACCTTATTTATATTTTGTTCATAAGTGTTAGCATAATACAACTTATTAACCTTGTGAAGCTTGAAGTTTTTGTTTTGTGGTGCCCTATCAAATTTGTCAAAGGGATAACTTTGGTATGGTTAGTATAGTGCGAGCATGTAGACTTGGCCTGGCTTTCGCACTAAGCCCATTTTTTGAGGGCTCACCTAGTGGATAGCCTGAGTTTTCATTAGCCTAGAGTGAGCATGCGTTGTTGTTTGCATAGTGGACATCGAGTTTCGATTGTGAACATTTTTGGACAAACAGTCGAGGCATGTTCCACATCATGCTAGATAGTCGAGGCTTGATCCACCTTTTTTGTTTTTACTTTTTTGCATAAGTCTTTGATGTTGTATGATTGAGTAAATCTTGTTTTTTTTACATAACATATGTTTTGAATGTCTACTTTAGTGAGAGGATTAGTGTGATTTTGATGCAAGGTCATCCTTTCACTAAAGTGGGGGCTAAATGTAGTGTAGAAAAATGTATCCCTTTTACATTTTCACACTTAATTTAGAATTAATATTAAAATGGACTTAATTGTGCCTTATTTTGGTGTTGTAAGGTGTACCTCTTTACACTTTCACACTTATCTAGGGCTCCTTTAATTAATTGAGCTTAATTTGCCTTAATTGGACCATTTAATTCAAATCCAAGCCTATTTGATCACATTTTTTGAAGAGAAAACCCGACACTCATTAATGCCTTAACATAACACTTCTCATTGAGCAATGTGTGTCCTAGGGTTAGGGACCTAGGACCCATTCACCCATGGGCAAATGGGTCCTCCCTTAGACCTAGGACCTAAATTCAAATTATGTTTTTGGCGGTATTTTGACATATTCAAATTCAAATTCAAATGTTGACTTGTGATATTTGAATTTTGAGAAATTAAGGATACATATCTATAAATATGAGGTTATTTCACTAAGTTTCATCTAATATTTTCAAGTGAGAAAAAATATAGTAAAGTTGATCAAGGGAAATTCAAGGCATTCAAGAGTAGATTTATCAAAGAATTATTGGAGCAATCAAGATCCAATTGTCACATCAAAGTCTTCTTGCATCATGCATTTTTTTGGAGCTAATATGATGATGTAGGTTTCATGATCCATTCAAGCATTCAAATCATTAGTTCAAATCAAGATCCACTTCCATTGAAGCCATTTTATGCAAGTTGCAAATTTGCATTCCAAGATTTATTCAAGGGTTTGGTGAGTTGTGACATTGAGTTGTTCATTCATCATTCCTTTCATGCTATTTTGTTTCATTTCAAGGTTTGATTACCAAAACGGGGTTTGACCAAGGCAAACCCCCATTCACCAACAACAAAACATTTTTCCCTCTTGATTTGTGTTTGCATATTTAGGTGGAAGAAATCTTGAAGATCTCCTAAAGAGAAAAATTAGAGAACTTGTCAAAGTTGCAAAAGTTGTCACAAAAGTTGTCGTCTCACAGAAACTCACTTGCAAAATTTATTTCTGACTTTCCGAAATTGAAATCTGGGAAAATTAAAGGATTTAGATCTATAGTAGAGGCTCCCAAAATTTGCTGACAAACCCTAACTCAGGACCCATTCACCCCTAGGTGAATGAGTCCCAAATCAACTTCAACAACCGACTTTTGGTGACTGGTACACATCATCTTGCCCTTCTCTGATTTGTGGTTTGATTTTTAGTTTTTCTTATTTTGAGTTTCATCTAGCTATTCCAAGTTGTAGATTGTATTTTTGAGTTAGTTTACTATTTTTAGTTTTTCTCCCCAAAGTGTTGTTTGACCAAGACCCCTGTCCTTGCAAAAAAAAATAAATCTATAGATTCTCACCTTAATCTGATTCACCTAAGGGTTGTTAGTCAATTTGAGGTGTGAATCTCATTTTCTAATGAATTGAAGGAGAAATAGGTCCCTTAGTGGTTCATCAACCCCATTTTGGTAACCCACCTACTTTTTCTTTATTTCAATGTGAAAGGTAGAGACTTCTGCAATAATAGTTGTTTATCTTAGGATGACGTATCTTGTGGATATTGGCATGTAGATAATAGTGAGGCTACATCATGTAGTTCTTGTGGTACCACATTTATTATAAATAAGTTTTTGTCAAGAAGATATTGTTTATTCAAGTCTTCTCCTATGTCAATTCTTGATAAGTAATCCAAAACTTGGTTATTTCTTCCAATTTTTTACCCTGATGTTGAAGTTGAACTCTTGAAATAACTACAACTATCAGTATATTCTTCCTTGAATCACTCACATGTTCAATAATACTTTAATGGATCATGGTCAATGTAATGTAAATGGTGTGAATAAGATATAACTTTGGAACTTAAGTAGTGCATACACCATTGTCAAGACCTCTTGCTTAGTGTTAGTGTAATTATTTTCTACCTGAGATAGTTTCCAACTTGCAAATTAATAGGATGGTCCTTATTTCCTCTAGGTAATGTTAGGACTACTCCAATGGCTATATCAAAGGCATCTATGTGTATGTGAAAGAGAGTTGTCCAATATGGAAATATTAGGATTGGTGCTTCAACAATCATTTATTTGATTCAAAAGATTGTTGGCACTATTATGTCTAGTTGATGCTTTTGTTGGTTCTCTTCTTTAATAACGCTTTCGATGGTTTTACTATTATCACATAGCCTTTGATGAGCGTGCAATGATATCATGTGTACCCTAGGAAGGTTTTTTATTTTGGTGTTGTTTACGGTGGTGGCAAGGTCATGATGAGGGCCACCTTCATAGGTTCTACCATTAAGTGTACCAAACGGTACCACAAAGATGCATGTCTTTATATTCATGGATATTTATAGGCTTTTAGATCTTTCTAGCATAGTTTGGAATATTTAAATGTGGTTTTTCACTAGTTTGTATACCATTTAATCATCCAAGTATACTTCTAGAAAATCATGTATGAAGTCTTTAAAAGCATTTATCATTATGTGACTAAAGATAGTAGGAGCATTCTTTAATCTAAAGGGTATGGAAATATACATGAAGGACCCCCATTTAATGGAAAAATTAATCTTAGGTTGATCTTCCTCTTTAATTCTCACCTAATGGTAGCCAAAAATCCCATTGATGAACAAGTATATCTCCCTACCTACTACTGATTTTAGTATATATGTCATGAATACATGCTTTATTTTGTATTACCATGGGACTAATCCATTTTGTGTCCTCTATCAGTTTGATTATACATGTTGCTAACATCTTATCTAGTTTTGTTTTGACCTTTATTTTACTGTTAGGTTTGAGCCTGTAAGGTTGTTTCTTTTGAGGTTTGGCTCCTTCCTTAAGTTGGATTTTCATCACTCCTATTGATAAAGGATTGTGTGCAGATGATGTGGAGAGGAAGATGAAAGTAAAAAGAAGATCTTGCAGTAGTAGTAGCAAGTCTTGTTGAAGGCATTGATGATGTGGAGAAAGGAGTTGGAGATGTTGCAACAAACATTGAGGAGAAAAATTATAGTGTAGAAGTTGTTGAGTATCCTTTGGAGGATGTGAAGGTGTTGGAAGATGAAGATATAACAAAAACATTGACAATAAGGGGTGAGAGAAGAGGATATGTTGCAATAGATGATAATAAAGAGTATTTTGCAGCACCAAAGGAGAAAGAGGTAAAGATTAAGTTTTTTTATTTTATTAAAAATAAAATACAAATAGAAGAAGAAATGGAGGGAAAAGTAGTGGTGAAGGTAGAAGAGTGTGAAGATGAAGTGCAGATGGAAATACTCAATTTCCATAATGTTATCAGTACATATTTGTATGCAGGAGTTACAAGGGATGGTACAAATGAGATGGAGAGGGAAGAGGGATTTTGGTGGTGGAGGTCAAACTATGCTGGGTTGAATCCCACAAGAGAGGGAAAGAGAGGAAAACACAATGGGAGGAGACAGTTGGGCTATTAGTGCATAGGTCCACGAGAGGAAAGAAAATGGAGAACATATTAGGTGGATGAGGATGATACTTGTTGGGACCATGGTAGATAACTCATCAGGAGTCTCATAAGTCATCGTAGCCCTCGAGGCCAAGTCCTCCTCTAGTTCCTCATCCTTAGAGCTAGTAAAATCCCCAACTATCAAATGCTCATGTTGGGAATTTTCCACCAATTCACCTCACCTTTCTTGTGATGAAGCTAGAATAATCCAAAGACAGGTGTCCAATAGCAAATCATATTCTACAACAAAATGGAAGATCCTCATGGTTGAGTGTTTGAAACTATAATCCGTCGCCAACAAGCAAGACAATATCCCTAGGAAAATCCTTAGAGGCGTTGATGTTAGCGAGAATGATCCATTGTTAGTGTGAATGTTGCAAAAGGGTTGAAAGAGTAGTAATTCACTCTATCAAAATGATTTGAAACTATCAAAATCTTTTGCAAGAATAACAATGAAACAAACTAATACTCAAATAATAGCTAATATTGGACATTTCTTCCACTGCATTATTCTGAGATACTACAAATTTCTATTTTAGTGTTTCTTCAATACTTAGTTGCATTGTTTCCAATTGCATGAGGCGTGCCATGTACTTATGAATGAAGATGGAAAATTATTATCATTATAGATAGGGACGCGTTGGAAGGTTTTTGGTTGACATTTCAAAGAAACAAATTATCTAGTACATATTATAAGGGGTAGTTTCAATAGTAGGTGGCAAGACTCTTGGGCACTAATATCATGGTCAACATTATTCAATGAGGAACTTGTGGGAAGAAAAGGGCATTAGTTTTTCAAGTTCAATGTTAGTTGATATGCAAGTTAGCATATCATGGTATGTCATAGACTTAAGCTCAACTTTTGGTACATATTTTGAAACTTAGTTGACCACTGCATGGCTTGAAAGAATAGGTTGGAAATCAACATTAGCTCTCTAAATAGAAAGTATTGATGGGATGTGAAGATTTACTCAACCATCATTAAGGATAGGCATGCAATTGGGTTGATCATTCTCAACAATTGTTAAAGATGATTTTTTCTTGCAAGAATCAAGGAGCTTTATAATGACACACTATGAATGATACTTTCCTTTGAAATCATGTTTATAAGGTGAATTTGGTATGTCATTACACATGATTAAGTAGCTCATTGTATTCAGTGGATGGAGTGGAAACATTAATCATTGTTGTGTCCATCAAGCATGGGTCATCAAGGATGGAGTAGTACAAATTATGATTTATTTATTCAAGTCTACATGGATTCCATATAGAAAAATAGTTATCAATGTACTATAATAATTTTGTATTCATTCATGGTTATTCCATCACAAGCTTTCAATGTTAGGTGCTTGTTGGAGCCAAAGGAAGTTATGAATATGTGCAACAACTTTATATTTATATTCATACTAGTACAAAGTGAGAGAAATGGTAAGGAAGTAATAAAATTAGCAACATATAAGATGTGGTAATCAAATATATTAAGAAGTTTTTGCACCTATACCAATTGTCACGTGAACCACGAATATTTTTTAGTACTTCTTCACAAAAGGAAATGAATCTATGGTGCATGTAAAGAGAAACAAGGTGTGGATTATAAATTATGTTTTGTATCCTCCAATGGTAAGCATATGGTTACTTGGTATCTATTGTGATTAGTGTGAAGAACATTGTTGACATTGAGGTTGGTTGCACTCCTCCTTTGGTGCCCATTTTACCTCTACTGCCACTCTCAATTGTGTGGTCAAGCATTCTGCTACTAGTAGTCAGAGATTTGCAAATATTGGAGGTGTTTCCCATCCCTTGTGCCAAATCCTCCTTGGTGGTGGTTTGTGGCAAAGATGTGGAGGAAAATGAGGACTTGTATTAGCGTAGAGGTTTTATGTGAAAATTCCTCAAACTTTGGCCTTATATGTATGACCTTCACAAATGGGTGTTAGATTCTTGGAAGCCTCTTGTCGTAGGAAAGATTGAGCTCTTCCCCTATGCCAAGTTTTTCTTCATTACTTCTTCTACCTCTTCAAAGGAAAAATATTTAGTGCTTGACAATAATTTGTGGTCTTGGCAGAGCACTCTCTCTCCATAAAACCTTACTAAACTTCCTTTAACCCCTTACTAAGCCTCTAAATGTGCTTCTAATGTGGGTTAGACTTCCGAATCTCCCCCTCCAATTTTGAGAGGTTTCATGCTATGAAGCCTACAAAATTCTATCAATCACTTCTTGAAGGTTGACTATTCCACTTCCTACATGGGGCACTCTATTTTTTCTTTCATTTTGATGGACAGTGACATCTCCAAGCCTCTTCACAGGAATGTGGTTTTGGTGGTAGGGGATAGGCCTTGGACTCAACCAATTGACTATGAGGGTCTCCCTTTTAGATGAAAATGGTGTTTTTTCATTGGTCACCTAGCTATAGACTGTCCTCTCTATCAACACAAGGGCACAACTACTTGGTGGAAGAATGCTAACGAAGATCACTTGACTAATCATGCCCTTAATTCCCAATGGATGGATCCCCTTAGGATGATGATTCCTCTCAAGTGAATGATTATTTAGCTTCTAGTGCGGCTCTAAAGTGCCCTTCTTCTCCTGCTCCTTTAGACCCTATTAGAGAACCTCATGCCCCAATCTCATAGCATACTTTGCCTTTACCTTTGGATTAGCTTTAGATTACTCATGTGGTGGAGGGTCACCTTTCACATTGTTGTTCTATTTCTCCTTCACACGTTGATGGGCTCTTTGAGGGGGAAATCCCCCCTGTCGCCCTCCCCTCACCTCTTCCCTCCCCTCGCTACTTCCCCTTTTTTTAAGGACCTAGAGGATAATATCTCTTGGACTGTTGTTAGAAGGAGGAAGAAAGGTCTTCCTAAATATTTACATCAAACTCATGATAGAGTGATGGGTGAGAAGCCAATTCAAGAAAGGTTTGGCATTGTCTAAGTGGGACCCTAGGGGTCCCAGCTTTATCATTTTTTTATAGTTGTTATTGGTAGCTTGGTTGTGCTTGGTTGTTATTGGTAGCTTGCACCTCACTCCTTTTGGTATGGTTGAGTAGTTTGTTATTTTCCATTGATCATGGTAATTGTTTCATTTGCCTTTTGGCTATGTTGTTGTACAAGGGTTCAAGCCCTTTCAATCTCGCTTATCAATATCAAAAACATTTATAGTCAATTGATTTGAATGATCATGTCAAACAATTCTCCTCCACACCTTGTCCATAAGGAACTATTTACTCAAAGGTTTGAGACAAAGCACATTAATTGATATGCAAGCTTGTATTAGACAAGTCTTTCAATATTTGTCATAGGTTTGCAATTGTAGTAAGAAAGCTATCATCTAAGCTCTTTTGGACAAATGTTGTTGTTGTTTGATTTCTATAACACATCATCATATTGAGAATGAAGTGTCCAAAATACAATTGTTAACCAAATCTATTATCATGGTATCTTATAAGATGAAGTATATATTCATATAGCTCAATATTTCTCATTCGTTGTTGTTTAAAATTTGTGCCTTTGGGGAAGAGAGTGGGAGATATCATTACAAACAATCCCTTAATGATGTACTCATTTATTGGTGACAAAGAAATAGATGGCCATTCCATGATAGGAGTTTCTCACGTAATGCCAATTTGCAATAAGGTTATAATCTCTTCCACCTTTGCATGTAGATGGGAGGATCGCCTCAAATGAAGAGGCTTAGTCTTCTTGTTGATTGAACAATTCATCTTCTTTGACATTTGTGGATGTTGATTCAAGGTTTGTTACAAATTAATATAAGTGTTGTGTAGATTTTAGATATATTAATAGAGATGGGAGGCAAAGATGCCAATATAGATTCATCTAGTTACACATCTTTATAGTGTGGATCATGATTAACCTTATATTGCAATGCTTCAAGAACATTTATTCCACTAACATAAAAGTTAAACTTTTTTTGTTCATTTTTTTTTCACAATTATGATTTCCAACTAATTTATACGCCTAGGCAAGTATTTTGAAATTTCAGAAATATTTCTGGAAAACAAATTATGTCTACTATATTTGAGTTATCGTCCTCTTGCATAGATTACCTAAAAGATTGGATTAACCCTTGTTAACATCTATTCAATTTGGGTTAGTTTCCATAAAGAATCAAGTTGATTCCTAGGGTCCATGTTATTCCATTATAAGAAGTGATTTGTTATTTATTTCTACAAAGCATCTATAGCAAGTAGTTATTCCATTTGATTGCCTAATTTGGATTCTATGGTAAATTTCATGCAACTTAAATAGGTTGGCATTTTTTTTATAAGCATACATTCTATCTTTGGGAAAAAAATTTCTTTGAGCCATGTAGAAATTATTTGAAAAGCCTCTATAAGCAAGCAACAAAGTAGATGTTGGTGTTTCTGCATTACATTACGACAGATATGGGAATGTTTACAAATGAATAATGTGATTAAAATAAGACAATTTAGCTCTAGAAGCACTAGTAAAGAAAGTATTCTAATTCAATCACCTTATTATATTGATTTCATCTTTTTTTGCATGATATTAACATTATAATTCATTTCTATGGGCTCTATTACCTTCACATTTTGCATGTTCTAGGTTCATTGTAGGAGGATGTGGCATTTTAAATGAGAATGAAATATCTATGCACTAGTAGAAAGAAAATGTGTAGAGTATAATTTTAATTATGTCTATAACTATTTTTATCAGATTGTTTGTAAGAAAACAAAGGTTAATATCAAAATGTTTCTAATCTTGCTTTTGTAAATCAATGTGTAATAATGTAGCATAAAAAATAACATGGTATGGAACAAGAATTTGGCCATACTAGACATATGACAAGATAAAAATATTCTTCTAACTTTATTTATTGTCAAGCGTGTATATAATATGTTTGCATTACAATAATTGCATATGTTTGGTCAACATATAAATTCATTGGAGGAAATTTTCATGAAAGGTTAAACAATTTTAACCCTTGTAAGTACAAAACTAAGCCTTTCTTGACCATTGAAATTTTCCTTTGTTGTAGGCAAATTCAATGGGTATTGGAAATGCACATTACTTAAATCTCATTAACAATATAAACTTCTATAAGTAGAAACTAAAAACCTTTGGCTCCAACACCCAATTTTTTTTTGTCTAGTTCTTCAAATATAATAACACTCTTCACTTCATTTGTGTCATCTTGTAGATAAAATTTTAGCATAGAGTTAGACTCGCATTCAAACAGATCAACACAACACTTTGGACAATACCAAATATTATTTGATTTCTAGACAACCTTTATTTTTACATCTCGTGTTTGCAACTAATAGTGGACAAAAGAGGTAAAAGAAGTTGTCCAAGTATATTCTTGTCATAGAGGGCCTTTAGACAACATTTTATTTTTTGCTCAAGGATTTATTTTTAATTGTAGAAATAGCCATAGGATTCTCAAAGTTGTATGAGGTGTTTTTATTTCCTTTGACAATGACGGGAATGGTAGTGCAAATTCCTTATTGGCATACCAATTCTATTAATGTGCGTTTTTGGTAGGTCTAGGTTAATAAAAAACTTAGAAAAAATGTATCAATTGATTTTCCATTTTAAGAGCTAATTCATCCAAAAAAAATACAGAAAAAGGGGATTCTAGTCTAAGCACATTTATGAGATTTGTTTTAATGATGATCTCAATGTTTCTAGTAGTATACTTTATTGCCTTAGTCTCATCATTTTTGCATATGGTTGATGTAGGGTAAATGGATAAACGAGGGAATACTAGGCATTGGTTGTAGGTCATTTATGCTTCTAATGTGGAAGTTGTGGATAGGGATGCTAAAGTTTGTTGAAGTAGGTGATAAGCCGTCATTAGGTCCCATTACTTTAGAAGATAAAAGTTCAATATGTCGACCGAGTAGTGTCCAAGGCAGTTTGCAATAGAAGAAAACTCGACTATCTCCCTTAGATTTTCTATCGTTTTAGAGCAGCTAATGTTAATTTTTAACCTAAGGCCACCTAACTATCTAACTGGAAAATAATTTATCTTAAAGAAAGTTGAGAGTACATTAAACTAGAAAGCATAAAATGACTAACCTAGAAGGCACGATAACTAAATAAGAAAGCATGGAACCAATTAAACTAAAAAGCGTATGAATTATAGAAGTAGCAAAACTTGAAAACAAACTAGGAAACATCTAATTGAATATAGTAAATAAACAGTTCACAACAACTAGCTTACTACAGAAATAACAGACAGTGAGTGCTCCAGAACTTCAGACTCTACAACAACAGTGTTAATGAATCCTACAAGATTTAACATATGCAAGAGACTATACTCGTAATTATCATGCATGCAATAAAAACAACAAAAAAGAAATACTCATCTATTTAATCTACACTCCCTTGAGTGGCCAGCTCGCAGGTTACTATGTCGTCCTCAAATCACATACACAACTAATTCGAAAGTTCTTCCATTAAAAATAATTTCCATCCATACTCAACAACTCATAAATTGGTATGTAATAATCTCTTTATTCATATGTATTCAGGAAACAAGTTGACAGCATAACATTACTATGTTTTGCGTTATCTTTTGCTTCGGGAGATTACATCTTTATAGAAAACTTCTAAGTGAGTCCTATATTTTAGATGGCGTAGATGACCATTGAAAAAGTCTATAACAGATTACAAATGAACTTTTATGTCTTTAAAACCCATTAAATAGATATTAAAAAGGCTTGAGTCAAGCCATGAAGTCTTTTAACTTTAAAAACATAACAAAATTTAAAACTAACAACAACTATAACTTCAGTCCATCAACCTGAAGTTCTGGAGCATAATTCCAGCGCACATCTTTAATCTTTTCTAGAGCACGTGTTGGTGGAATGCTTTCCAAATATCGCTTGATGACTGATTATTATCCTACAAAATACTCAAAACAACCCATTAAATCTGTATTGGCAAGATACTTCAATAAATCATAAGAAATAAAGTTTGTACAATTTTTCCTTAAAAGACAAGCAATTATTTCTCCTAAAGTTTAATTAATTGACAAAGGATAAGGATTTTGCATATATGAAATATGACTTTATTATGTTATTATGATGAGGTTATTTTTACCTCATATTTTCTTCCCCTTCCTAATTCTTGGCAGGTCCTCCTTCCCCTTGGTTATAGCCCGGTCCTTTGTTCCATTCTTCGTACTTAGCACTGAGATCATACAAATCCTTTGTTGTTTTATCAAACTCTATAGGTGCATGGAGGAAGCCTCTATGAAAAGCAAATCCCTCTTGCCATTCATTGAAGATTTTATCATTTTGATGTGTATTAATATGAAAAGCAGGAGGTGGGAAGAGTAGAAAGGGAGGTCTATACCTCATCCCTATCCAATTTGTTTTGAGGTTTTTCAAGATTTTAGCCAAGGCATCTGCTCTTTTGAAGGAACATTTAATATTAAGAGGGGAAATCACCTCTCTTTTCTTTAGATATGTTGGTAATGGAGTGTATCTTTCTTCACAAGCATGCCAAGTTGGACCAATCAATTTATGCCCGTGTTCCATGAAATGGTTGTAACAGAGTCGGAGGCTTCCATCATATCTTTTTTTCATTTTCTCATCCAATACAAGAGCTAAAAGGTAGCTTTAAAATCTACAAGTCTACTGTTAGGGGATCTTATCTGAAGACCCACATTTTTCTCTACTTGAGCATATTCCTTAATGTGCTCTTTCCAATGAATTTGATTTCTCATGGTAGATAGCAAAGATTTCAGTTGCACTTCTCCAACAACAAAGGTTAATGAAGAAATCGGTATGGTTTTCTAATGGAAGATCTTGAACAAATAATTCACATAACATATCTTGATCTTCAAGAGTTGATTCTATAAACATTTTAACAAATTCTTTATCATCAGGTTCATATGGTTGATCATTATAAATTCTGAGCAATTTCCATCTTAACCATTGTTCATTTAAAAACATTGAATATAGCCTTGATGGCCTTCTACAAGATAAAAGAAATTCTACTATCTGACATGCAACCTGCTTTCCTCGATAGGCTTTATGAAATGACTCTTTTAACAGTACCATCTCCATTTTTAACTTGTAATTTTCAATCCTGGCATTTCTTAGGAAATAACACCGTTCCATCCATTTCATTAATAATGGAGGAATCTGAACTTGGAACCAATCAGTTAGAGTTGGTTCGGTCTGAACTCTTTTTGATTCCACCATTGGCTTATTGGTGTTTTCCTGTAAATCTTGTTCTAATTCCACAATCTTGCTAAGGGAAGCATTCAATTCTCCTTTTTTTCTCTTTTTCTCTTCTTCAAAAGTTGAAAACATAAGCATAAAATTCTTTTTCAAACTTTCAATTTCTTTTTCTTTATCAGATAGATCAGCACTATGTGTCCTATTTTCTTGATCCCAATTCTGAATTTGTGTTTGAAATTCATTGATGAATGTATCCTTTTCTTGTATCTACAATTTTAAATTATGAATTTCCTAATCTCTTTTCCTTATCACATTAATATGTACTGTTATTTCTTCTTTTTGGATTTCAATATGTTCCTTACTTTTGTGCAATTGACTTCTTAGCTCATCAATTTCTAATCTTATTTTTTCCAACTCTGCATTAGCATTTTCATTTTCAACTGTCTCAACAACTCTATTTACAACAGGGGACAAGCTCCCTAAAATACAGTCCTCAATCTCCATGGAAGGTGGAGATTGCTCCTTTTCTATTTCCTAAATTCCCCCAGCAAGGGCTTCTTCTTCATACTCTATGTGGAAAGGCATTTCTTTAACAGGGGTTTCTTTTTCACATTCTATATGGGAAGGCCTTTCTTCAACAAAAGTCTCTTTTTTGGGGGACTGGTGAATTTGCTCCCCTGTTTCCCTCATTTCTTCATCACCAATAGGACTCACCTTAATAGGATCAACAATTTCTATGGGCTTTTGTTGCTTCTTGGATTTCTTTTTCTTTGAGCTACTTCCTATACTTTGTACTGGGGTTTCTGTAGACTCAGAGGATAATCTCTTGCTTCTTCTCAAGGGAGGAGCATTCTGATAAGTGATAATTGTTCTTCTTTTCCTCTTCCTAATGGGAATGTTGTCTACACTTGGGTGAATAATTTCAACATCCTCTGGCTGATCCGGGGTTTTAAATTCATCGCTTACATATTTCAGCACTTCCTCACCAGGGGTTGTGGGAATTTGGGCTTCAGGAGCTTTTGAGGCCTCAGGGGAAGCTTCTCCGGAAGGTGAAAAAACTTGTCTAGAGGATTCCCTTGGTTTTGATTTTCTTTTAGACAATGATTTTTCGAATTTCCACAAAAAAAATTCCCATTTGCTCTCAAGCTTATTTCAGAAATGGTATTTACAAATTAGCTAAATTAACCCATGGTGTTTTAATGGCCATGAACCTGTTTTGTATCTTTCTATAGAGGAATTGACAGAATCACTCAAAAAGTGAGGGAAATTAACCCTAAGGGTAGGGTTTTCTTTCCCATGATGCAAATGTATTAACATACAGAATGCAAGTCCTACTACAGTAGTGAGTTGTCTTTCACAGGTGAAATATTTTATGATCCATGCAACCGTTGTTCCCTAGGGTTCTAAGATAGAGGTTTGTTGAAACCCTTTATTTTGTCCCCTAGTACTGATAACTATCATAGGCTGAGGGTCTCCCTCTCTAAGGAATAATTCTGATAATCTTTGATATGTAATTTGAGATGTTTTTGATAATGTAATGCCAAAATTATCTAACCCTGAGAGGCAAGAAATGATTTTTGAACTCACCTTAAAGTGCTTCCCATGAAGTGTCACCTAACCATTGGAGTAATTCTCTGCAAATGCATTCACCAGATTTTCATTGTATCCTTTAATTTTTTTGATGAAATCTAACCAACCCACTTCCTCAAACAAATTGGAAATATTGCTTAATCCCAGTAATTTTTCTGCTGAAGTCAGCTTTGATTTCTTCTTTGCACCCCCCATTTTTTTGTCTCTTATCTATCACCCTGCTAAAAATTCAACAGTACGAGAAGCTTGTGCACAATTGTTTTTTAAAATATAATAAAAAAGTGATTATTTATTTTGTCTTTGCTTGGAGCTTACTGTGCAATGATGTTAATTTGCATGGGGGAGTGTGAAAAGAGTGTCGTACTAGTAGTGAATCGTCGAGTGGCTCAAGTTACTAAATTAGGAAGGGAGAACTCGTGCCAATTAATTACGCCTTATTAAAAAATAACTAACTGCTTAAAAGAAATTAGTACTTACTTATAGTCTATGATCACTTGAAGATCTCATACCTTTACTGATTTGATAGGATGATTAAATGGTGTTGGTTGAGGTGATGACATAGTTATTATGACATGGGTAAGGAAGCTGGCAAATGACAGAGTCATTAATGAAGACAGGTTGTCATGGCAGCTTTTGTTTATGATGAAAAGATGACGGCTTTTATTTATGACAAGGAAAACTTTTTAAAAAAGAAAGGAAGGCGTGTGTACCAAGTTGTGACGATCAAAGTATCGAGGAGATTCAAATTTTATGGAAAGAGGCGACGGAATGAAGATGGATAAGAGGCGGCGGAATGAAGATGGATAAGAGGCGGCGGAATGAAGATGGATAAGTTTTGGAGCACGCTTTTGAACATGTGCTTGAAACCCACGACTAAGTTCTGAAGCACGTTTGATGGCATGCATTCAAAATGAAGAAGATGAATTTTTTTTGGATCATCGTTGAAAGATGCAGCCAGATTAGCAACCTAAGAAGATTCCAGAGCATCGTCGAAAGATGCAGACAGAGCAGCAACCGAAGGAAAATTTCGGAGCATCGTCGAAAGATGCAACCAGAGTAGCAACCGAAGGAAGATTCTAGAGCATCGTCGAAAGATGCAGCCAGAGCAATAACCAAAGGAAGATTCCAGAGCATCGTCGAAAGATGCAACCAGAAAGAAGAAAAATGGCTATGTATGAATGAACTCGAACTTCAGGAGATTTTCTCCACCAATCACTATTCTTATAGGAATAACCGTCGGACGTGATGAGTTGATATGCAAGTTTCGAAGCATCCAGGTATCAAAGTCCACAAGTTCCAGAGCACCTTCACAACAAAGTTCATGTTTTCAGAGCTCCGTCATGACAAAATGTAAGTTCTGGAGCATTGGGCATCTGGACCATCGAGTTCCGGAGCATCTTGGAAAGGTGCTCTAGAAGTTGTTTCTATCTTCATGAGAAGTCCTACAAAATGGGGACATGTAGTTGTCTGAAAATAAGAACTAATGAAAAAAATACTTTAAAACAAACTAATACACGTCTTTTTATTACAATTTTTCATGTTTTATTATTATTATTATTATTATTAGGTGGACTTTGCCTTGGCAAAGTCAATGCATTGGATTTCTCCTTGCATTTCTACCAGTTTTGTAAATTCTTTGCTGACAGGCTTATGGTAGATACGTAGGCGATGACCATTGACTAAGAGAGTTCGTGTATCACCATCAATGGGTTTCAGCTAAATTGTTCCATTCAAGAATACTTCAGAAATTTCATATGGTCCCAACCAATGAGTCTTGAGTTTTCCTTTGTGATCTTTATATTTGGAATCGAATAGCAAGGCCTAGTCGTCGTTATGGAACTCTCTCTCTTTAATGTGTTTGTCATGCCAAATTTTTTGATGGTTTTGAACTAGCTCGGTTTGATGGACAACATCTAAACGAAGCTCATCCAATTCACTTAACTGTTAAATTCGTTCTACTTGGGCTTGTTTTAGATCTAGATCCAACTCCATAGTTGTTCATAGAGTTTGAAGTTCAAACCCAATGGGAAAAAGGTTTTTTTCCAAAAACAAGCTCATAGGGGTTGAATCCAGTTGTGGATTTCCATGTTGTGTTGAAAGCCAAGACGGCTTCAGGTAGTTTTCTAGCCCAATCTCTTCTTCTTGAAGAAACCATTTTTGTCAATATGTTTTCTAACTCCCTATTAGTCACTTCTACTTGGCCATTTTCCTGAGGGTGATAGGGAGAAGACTTCTTGTGAGTTACTTGAAAATGGTTCGTGAATGCCAGAAGAACTTTGGACATGAATTGGGGTCCCTGATCTGTAACGATGGTTCGGGGGGCTCCAAATCTAAGAAAAATCTTATTATAGAGGAAGTCAGTGCAACTTGTTCCTCTCTAGCAACACATAAGGCTTGAACTTCTGCCCATTTAGTCAAGTAGTCAATGCAAACAAGGATATATTATTTCCCTTCAGAGGAAGGGTCTATGGGACCAATGAAATCCAATCCCCATTTTTTGAATGGTTCAAGGACCACCTGGGGCTGCAAGGGCATTTTTGTAGAAGCAGATGGTCTTCCTACTCTTTGACATTCATCGCAGTGATGAATATAATTTTTAATGTCTTTATGCATTGAAGGCCGATAATATACAACTCCCAAAATTTTATGAGAAGTTTTTTTGCAAAGTAATGTCTTCCAGAAGGATCATCGTGACAGACTAAGAATACTGTAAGTTTCATCGGCGCTAACACATCTTCTCAAGACCATATTGGATCCACAATGGAATAAAATCCCATTAATCCATTTAAATGGTGCACTCTCTCTAATAAGTCGCTTCCTTTGTTTTGATGAAAAACTAGGCGGTATTTCAGAAGCGGCTAAATAGTTGGTGATATCAACGAACCAAGGTGTTTATAGAAATAGCAAAGAAATTTTCATCTGTAAATTCATCTTGCACCAGTGCACAATGACCATCTTCCTGTTTAATTCAAGACAAAAAGTTTGCCACTAAATTAAATTTCCTTGGCTTCTCAAGGATTGTTACATTGAACTCCTGAAGGAGCAGTAACCAACTCATTATTTGACCATTAACTATGGGTTTATTCATTAGATATTTTACAGCTGAGTGATCTGTATAGACTGTAAATTTATATCATGTAATGTAATGGCATAACTTTTTAATGGCATGAACCACAACCAAGAATTATTTTTCCGTAGTAGTGTAGTTTTTCTCAGTGGATGTTAGGTTTTTACTAATAAAGTATAATATTTACCCCCATTCTCATCTTCCTGCCCCAATACTGCACCAATTGCGTCATCTGAGGCATCAACATAGATATGGAATGGAAGATTCCAGTTTGGCCCACGCAGGACGGGAGCAGAGACAAGCTTCTCCTTTATGGTTTCGAATGATAGTTGACACTCAGGTGTCCAGTTAAACTCTGTATCTTTCTGGAGAAGGGAAAACATAGGGGCAACTATCTTACTGAAGGCTTCTATTAACCTCCGATAATAAGCAACATGCCCGAGGAAACTTCTAACATCTGTTTGCGTCTGAGGAGTAGTCAGTTCTTAAATGACCTCAATTTTCTTGGGATCAACCTTTATTCCCTCCGAAGAGATATGATAACCTAAGACTATTCCTTGTTCCACCATTATTAAACAATTTTTCATGGCTAAGGGATAGTTGGTGATCCTCGCAAACCTTTAAAAATTTATCCAAGTTTTGAAGGGCTTCATCATAGGTTGAACCATAGGCAGTGAAGTCGTCCATATAAACTTCTACACAGTTGTTGACAAGCTTAACAAATATAGCTAGAATAGCTCTCTAAAACAGGAGCGTTACAGAGTCTAAAGGGAAGAACATGATATGCAAATGTGCCCCATGTACAAGTAAACGTTGTCTTATCTTGGTCTTCTGGTGCTACCTGAATTTGGTTGTAACCACTAAATCTGTCCAAAAAGGAGAAATATTTCCTCCCAGCCAAATTGTCCAGAACCTGGTCCACAAATGGTAAGGGAAAATAATCTCAATGAGTGGCTTTATTGAGTTCTCTATAATCCACACAGATTCTCCTCTTCCCATTTTTCTTTGGCACTAAAACCATAGGTGACACCCACTTACTATCAAAGATGGGATAAATAAACCCTTCTCAGAGAAGTTTCTCAATTTCAACTTTAACAAGATCCTTTAGTGCAGGATTGAGTCTTCTTTGTGGCTGACGTATAGGTCTTATGTTAGGATCAGTATAAATGTGATGTGTACAGACACTTGGATGGATTCCCCTCATGTCTATGTAGTCCCAAGCAAAATCTTTAGACCACTTTACCAACACCTTAAATAATCTATCCTCTTCTACTTCTGTTAGCCAACTATTGATGTTCAAGGTTTTTCCCGATAGCAACATGATTGATTTTGTTCCTGGATGGGCCGAAGTGACTGTATGAATTGGTCGCAACAAGGTATTGAGAGGACAACTATGAGGTATTAGTCGATGAAATCTAGTAATATCCTCAAAAAAATATCTAGTTCTAGGAATCATATTGGCCAAAGGACATGGCATTCCCACAGTAGTATAATTTTGTTCCATCCCATGTACATCGATTGGTTGCCCCAGAATTTTCGAAGCATCAACCATTTCCTCATCACTTGAACCTATGGCAAGATGCTCTACATCACTTACTAACTCATTTTCTAATTCTTCTCCATGTTGTTTAATGACTACCATGGCTAACGAGGCCAAACTGTCTCGACTATTAACATATTTTGGTTCATCAACCCAGACTTTGTTATACTTGATGGGCTTAGCAGGAGGGTACAAGAATAAATGTTTACTATCTAGACCATGAGAAATGGTCATTCCTCCTTCTCTGCAATCAATTTTAGCTGCGACAGTGGCCAACCATGGTCTTTCGAGAATTATTGGATAGCTATCCGTGGGTGTAAGCGACTGGATGACCTGAAAGTCAACTGGGTATTCCCATCCATCAACTTTGACAAGGATGTTTTCAATAATGCCCTTTGGAATGGCTATGGACCGATTTTCCATCTGTAAGACTGTAGTTGTGAGACATAATTCAGTAAGACCTCATTTTTCCATCACATCCACAATCATTACGTTAATGACCGCTCCTAAATCCACTAATGCATTCGGTATTGCTACCTCATTAATTGTGACAGTTATGAGTGGACTACCGGGATCATCATATTTTGGAGCGACAATCTTTCCAGACAAAAAGTCAGTTAAATAGCCATCAATGTGCACAGTATTTATTTTCTTTGGTTTCCTTCCCGAGGTTTTGATACACAGTTGTTTGATCAACTGATTCAACTCAGGAATTTCCTTTATGGCTTGCAGCAGAACCTCTATTTGCAGTTGTTTGATTTCCTGAATTAATGCAGTTTCAGAGGTTAAAGATATTTTCGGAGTATCTTTTGGAGTTGTCGATTTTAAACGCTCCAAAAATGGTGGTTGAATTTTCTCTTTTAGAGAGGTATCCTTTCTAAGTTCAATCGGAGACTGACCTTCCTCCTCCACTTGAGGTAAGTCAGCAACTCCTACTGTTGAAGGAGGTATAGTATGGTTGGGTGGAGTATCATTCTCAAGTGTTTTAGGAGTAAGCTCATCCACAATTTCTTCAATGGCATGTGGTTGAATCGTTCGACCCGAGTGCAACTGAACATTTCCACAATGTATGGCATTAAGTCTGGTAACATTATCTTGTTCAGTAGAGTATACCGGAGTATTCTATCGATTATTCTTTGGATTGGGAAGTGGTTGCGTTGGGCGCTGAGGTTGGTTTATCTATTCACTCTAAGGAGGATTTTGGGGTGGAGGTAACAAATTTTGTTTGTTGATTCCTACAAGGCCTAGTTTAGAATTGATTCTACCCCTGATTCCATTGAGGATTTGTATATTGTGGATACCACTGCTATTGAGTTTGGGTTGGCCACTGCTGAGTTCCCCATGATTGGTTTGCCCATTTAGGGGGTCCCCAATTAGGTTGTTGAGGCAGTAGTTGAGGCCATGATGGGGTCCATTGATTACCAGCCCAATTGTTTTGAGGTTTCCAAGCGTGATTGGAATTCTGTCCATAAGGAAAGTTCCCTCCTTGGCATTAATTTACCACATTGATTTCTTCCTCAACATGTGCAATCATTTTCTTGGAATTTTTGAGACCAGTAAGGAGCTCACACTGGTTTGTAGATTGATTATGTTCGCAAAGTTGATAGACATTAACCTTGTCTAAGGGACATTCTCGTAACAGGTGTTTATTTTGGCATCTAGGACAGTAAATGGACAAGATCTCAGGATTACGTGTCTTAGCTTGTATGCCATCCAAAGTAGTGTTCAATTGAACGAGTATGTTTGTTTTAAGGTTTTCTATTTCCTCCCGAAGCTTACCTATGTTGTTGGACCCTTTAAAAAGAGTAGTTTTGTGAATTCCTCCATGGGTACGTGAGAAATTCTGACACAACTTACATATTTCTTCAAGGGTCATTTGAGACACGTCTCCTTTTCCCATCAAATCAAGGCTTCACCTTGCATCCTCGTCGAGTCCTTTAAGAAATATGGTTTTGAGAATGTCATCACTAATGGTCTCTTCTCCACATATTTTAGTTAAGAAAAGAAACCTGTCTAGGTAGTCTTCCAGAATCTCATCCTCGTTTTGTCTAAGTTTAAACAGTTCCTCTTTTCGATCACTCACCCTACAATAACTCTGGTATTTATGTAGGAAAGCATTCTCCATGTCCTCCCAAGATGTAATAGATCCTGAAGATAACCCCATAAACCAACGCATGGTCATATCCTTGAAGGTAGAAGGAAACAACTTCAGTTTTTGGTTATCGTTTTTATAGTCGTAGGTTTGACAGAGAACCTTGAATTCAAAAATAAACTGGTTTGGGTCTTCCGAGGACAAACCACGAAAAGTTGGCAAGAAAGTTGGAGATATATTTTTCATTGTGGTATCATCATCTGCGTCTAGAGTAATGGGATAAGTGAATGTTTGAGGTGGTTGAGGATCATTGTTATTACGGTTGACATTATTTCAGTTAGGCTCAGCCCTATGATCACCCATGATGTTCAGAGGAATACATTCCTCTAAGATAATTTCTTCGATGACGGGTTGTTCTACTGGATGATCTTCGAGAAGATAATGGAAAGCCTCAGGTGGGCTAGGCTAAAGTATTTCGTCAACGGACTGGTCCTTTGAGCTTTGGGCCTCCCTATGTATGATTGAAACGTATTTTGGGGGGGTCTTTGGTATAAATCTTCTGTGAGGGCCTCTTTTCCTGACCATGCAAAAAAGGAAGCCGGAGGGGGGATTTTGTCCTAAAAAGAGGTATTTGAGGTGTCTTCTATTAACACTCAAGCAAGAAAGCTATTTCCCTGGCAACAACGCCAAAAAGTGATAAGCTATCGTTAGGTCCCATTACTTTAGAAGATAATAGTTCAATATGTCGACCGGGCAGTGTCCAAGGCAGTTTGCAATAGAAGAAAACTAGACTATCTCCCTTAGATTTTCTATCTTTTTAGAGCAGCTAATGTTAATTTTTAACCTAAGGCCACCTAACTATCTAACTGGAAAACAATTTATCTTAAATAAATTTGAGAGTACATTAAACTAGAAAGCATAAAATGACTAACCTAGAAAGCATGATAACTAAATAAGAAAGCATGGAACCAATTAAACTAAAAAGCATATGAACTACAGAAGTAGCAAAACTTGAAAACAAACTAGGAAACATCTAATTGAATACAATAAATAAACAGTTCACAACAACTAACTTACTACAGAAATAATAGACAGTGAGTGCTCTGGAACTTCAGACTCTACAACAATAGTGTTAATGACTCCTACAAGATTTAACATATGCAAGAGACTATACTCGTAATTATCATGCATGCAATAAAAACAACAGAAAGGAAATACTCATCTATTTAATCTACTATGTCATCCTCAGATCACATACACAACTGATTTGAAAGTTCTTCCATTAAAAATAATTTCCATCCATACTCAACAACTCAAAAATTGGTATGTAATAATCTCTTTATTCATATGTATTCAGGAAACAAGTTGACAGCATAACATTACTATATTTTGCATTATCTTTTGCTTCAGGAGATTACATCTTTATAGAAAACTTCTAACTAAGTCCTATATTTCAGATGGCGTAGATGAACATTGAAAAAAGTCTATAACAGATTACAAACGAACTTTTATGTCTTTAAAACCTATTAAATAGATATTAAAGAGGCTAGAGTCGAGCCATGAAGTCTTTGAACTTTAAAAACATAACAAAATTTAAAACTAACATCAACTATATCTTCGATCCATCAACCTAAAGTTCTAGAGCATAATTCCAGCGCACATCTTTAATCTTTTCTAAAGCACGTGCCGGTGGAATGCTTTCCAACTGTCGCTTGATGATCAATTATTATCCTATACTCAAAACAACCCATTAAATCCGTATTAGCAAGATACTTCAATAAATCATAAGAAATAAAGTTTGTACAATTTTTTCTTAAAAGACAAGCAATTATTTCTCCTAAAGTTTAATTAATTGGCAGAGGATAAGGATTTTGCATATATGGAATAGAACTTTATTATGTTATTATGATGAGGTTATTTTTACCTCATCAGTAGGATTAGTGTAGATGACATGTGAAGGAACATTTCCAAAGGATTTGTGGAACTAGTGTACTTAGCGTTTGCTATTTTGATGCAACCATTGGAGATGACAAAAATGATTTGATTGAACATCATAGAACTCGTCAACAACTTCATTGAAGCAAGTTATATGCATTTCCCCATCTTCTTTGTCTATGAAATAAAAGGTAGAAACTTTCTCCTTGCCCCTAGCATTTTGGAATTCATAAAACATGCTTTTTGATGAAGCTCAGCCTTGTATTGACCATTTCTTATTGTACATATTCAATAATCTTATTGGGATGATTTCACTTGCAAGCATGAATTTGTTAACCATAGATTTTGAATCTTCTTGAGACAATGCTACAAGCATTGTTAAGATAGAAATGATACCAACAAGCCTTGTTAGTTAATCAATGAAAAGTACTTTGAACTATGAAATAAGGGAAGAGGAGTTCAATTATGGATGCATTGTTTGAGATCACTTCCAAGCAATTAATGGCAATTGCCTTAGAATTTTTTTTTTTGTAAAATTCAAGAAAGCATGATCAAATGAAAACAATCGAGGGAAAGGCATTTACAATAGGTAAGCACTACCATACATGAACTTATTGAGCATCTTACAAGTATAGTCTATTAGTTGCACAATAGAACCTTTGATGAGACCACCTTCTCAAACAAATTCATTGTATTTAGTAAGGAGACCATGGTGTGCATACATTCCATTTGAGAGTTGCAAGCAAGTTTAACAAATTTTCGTAGAGTGAGCTTGTTCAATTGGCTCCATGAATATGATCTATAGAGATGGGGTAAGGTTAATCATGGCACTTGCAATTAAAGTAGTTGTCATTAAACAATGATTGAAAATAGAAGTCTTCTTGCAAATAATTTAAATGAGGAGAAGGTAGTGAGGAGCAAGTGCTCTAAATATCAAATTTTATAATTTAGGATAGTAATATTTTTAAGAATTTTGATCTTTACTTGTAAATAAAGACAATGTTTAAAAAATAGCACTTCGATGCTAGATTTTATAAAAGCCATAAAAACTCTGAGTTGTTTTATATTAGAATTAATTAATTGGATATAGGTTAAGTTGTTTTGTACGTTATTAGAGGAAGCTACATAAATATATATACTAACAATCAAAGTAACATTAACTTAGTGGGGAGCTTGGGAGAGTCTCCCAACAACATTAACTTAGTGAGGAGCCTAGGAGAGTCTCCCACTAACATTAACTTAGTGGAGAATTGGTTTTGTCGGTGACTCTTAGGCTCCTCCTTACCGTGGCTCACGTCCTCGCATGCGATCGCCCTCTCCTCCACCTCAGGCTGACCTAAGGTGGCCTTCAAGAGGAGCGTCGAGGGGTGTCAGCAACACTTCTAGGTGGCCTTCTGGTGGAGCTCCTAGAGGTGTTTTTGGTTGGCCAACTGATACTTCTAAATGGCTTTTGCAATTGAATTTGGCAATTTCTCCTCACCATGAAGATAAAGACAAGGATGATGATGGCTAGGATCGATCCTGTTGTTGTATGGGGTAAACCGGATGATAAGGACCCACCACCCTCTACTGGGACTGCCATGGCCTCTTAGAGGTTTTTTTTATTGTTATTATAATGTTTTTGCCTTTTGGGTGTGGCCCAAGACTTTATGACTTTCTAGGCTCTACCCATGTAACTTTCGGGGTGTGCCTTTTTACCACCCATCCTTTTTTTGTGAATATGTGTATTTTTATCTTTTATTAATATAGATTTAGATGCCTATTCATAAAAAAAAAGTAACATTAACTTCACTTGAGTTGACGATAGAGTGCATAATATGTAAAGAGTAACTAGAAAATTAAGTTGAATATAAAAAATGTGTAAGAGGTCTTTGGGAGTGCAAAATATTAGATAAGCATTTTTTAATCAAATTAATAGTAAATATCTTTTATGTCTGAAGTAAAACTTTCAAGCCATTCAACCAAAAGAAATGTATAAATAAGAAAGGAGGAAATAGTTAAAAAATAAGTATGAACTTATTTGTAAATTTTCTAACTAATAAATAAATCAACTAAACGAAATACATAATTAGAAAAGAAGGAAATAATTAGAAAATAAATATGAATTTATAGGTAAATTTTCTAACCAATAAATAAATCAAACAAAGAAAGATTATAGGCACCTAAACATAGGTGGGGTCGATAGGGAAAAGGAGAAAAGTAGATTTATAAATCTGATCATTGGTGTTCAGGAAGCTCCAATAAAATTGTATCTCGCAACTGCAGCAATGCATGGAATATTGTCCGCAAAACCCAAAGTGCCTATATTATCGGTTGGATAGTTTGAATTATACTTGTGGAGAGGAGGTAGAGGTTTCAAGTATAGCCGCTCTGAAAAATCCCACCCATAATTATTTTTATATTATATAGTGAAAATGACAAGTACAACATAAATCTGACAATGACAGAGAAACCTAAATCCTGAAACTGCACCAGTAAAACCGTTACCAGAATTTACAGAAATGCACCTCCGAAACCAGGACCATAACCATTTTTGCTTATGACCCATTTGTCATAAGTTACTTGAAATTGCTAGAATTCAAAGGAACTTTCCTCTAAAACCAAGATTTAAATTGCTTATGACCCATCGACAACATAAAATTGCTAGGATTCAAAGAAACTTTCCTTTAAAACCAAGATTTAAATATATAATGTTATGGGTCTTTTTCTTTTTTGGAATAGTGTGACAAAAGGGCTTGTTTTATTCAAAGCTTGTGTCTCCTTAAAAGCATTTTATTGGTGCAATGAGAATACAGAGCTTCATGAATCTTTATCAGGCTTTACTTCTTTAAGTCTGATCTAAGAATGCCCATCTTTGCATAGTCTTTTGGTCTTTCAAAGCAGGTAATGTTTCATGGGAATCAGTGTTTAAGTTTTTTTATCTGAGTAATGGTAATTGCTCTAGTGGCATATCAGTACCAGAATATGGTCTAAGGGCATTGGTGGTATACTGATCACTAAATAAATAGCCTTGCAGTAAGACCTTGCTCTGTGAGAATGTACATTTCAAAATACACATTTCTAACCTATTAATATAAGGGGTAGTAAGCAGTATCTTCAAATGAATTGTTCTGCACAAAATATATATTTTTGGATTTTTTTGCAGTACACATCCATCCCATTTTTGTATCCCTTTTCAATCTTATAGTATGGTTATCTTTCTCCATCTCACCTTAATCTAGAAAAGCATTTTTTCGATCTTCAATGTCCACCCTTAGTCTAGTAATATTGATTTCCAAGGTGGTGGCACGAATGCGGGTTCGAGGGATTATTCACTGAGTTCTCAATATTTGCTAGTCTATTTTTCCCCTTTCTATTCTCAGCAAAGATCTTTAACTTATGGTGTTTTCTAACAATGAGGTTTTGCATTAAGGTATGAACATTGCATTCTAAATATTGTTTTGGATTTTAACATTTCATTTTTCATTTTTCTCCTTCCATTTTCTCGCCCTGCGGCCGTCAAAATGACCAGAGTTGGCACCTCCTCAGAGCCATCAAAATGCTGACGAAAAGTATGAGTTGATGCAAGTTCATTTTGACATCAACAGCGAGAGCAAAATCTTTGCAATTGAGCCGAAGGCTGTACCTGCTTCACTTGGGGAAGAAGATCTAAGTGAGGAAGAATTAATGGCCTTGACTGATGAGGCGGATTCTGACCATGATGGTTATATCGGCTTGACGGGTTATGTATGTCTAAACACAGGCGAAGTTCCAAGTTTTGACACCGATTCTGAGCTTGGGGTGGCCTTCTGATTGTTTGATGTGGATAGCACAGGGTGTGCAACAGCTAAAGACCATGAAATTTTGGCACATTTGGGTGAAGACTATAGTTTGGAATCTTGGATGATTGTCATTTGATGATAATCTATGCTTTATGATTTGGGTGAGATAGTGGAACTGCCTTAAGAGAATATCTATGCCTTCTGTACGCTGCAAAAATCGTATTGCATGAGACGACGTCTCATCATTTCACATGAAACCAATCAAAGCACTCTCTGAGGCAAAAACTAACAACTCAAAGCCAAACCATAATTCCCAGAAACGATATAAATCCAAACCATAATAAAGAAATTGATTGAAGAATTTTTCAATGAAGAGCCATACCTGCAATCTGAAAGTCGTTGCAAATTCCACAATCCATACAAGCCAGAAACAACTCAAAGCAAAATGAATTGCAGGCAGAATTGTAGGCGTGCATCACTTCAGAGCAATAAATGATATGAGAGCATAAATAAATGAAGATCTTTGAGGTGGATTTTCTACAGTGAGATCGCTCGCTGCGATACCCAAGCATAGAAAAATTCGCATAACGTACAAGACGTGGTGAACAGCTCTTTGTGGAAATTAAAAAAAACAAAGCCTACATTAAGGCCTACAATTTCCCTGCCACCTTCAACTAGAAGCGACGAGCGATACAAATTTCAATATTGCATCATTCTAAGACATTCTGAACTGCTGATACCAAAGACAGCTCGCCCCCTTTCATAGAGAGAATGCCTTAGAGTCAAAATATCAATAATAAATGGATAAATATTGAATAGCTACAAAATTTTATATAGAAGAAAACAATATTATATTCACATATAACATTGATTCTAATCTAAGATGTTGATATATAAATTCTCACGCAGTTAAGTCATAAACATTCTTGATCACTCCCGGTTCCAAGTTCCTAGATCCAGTCAAAAGCTATGCTGGTCTTTGTTTGGTTCTTTCAGTCTCAACTCTGATGAGATTTGTTCCTTTCACCTTGATGGTTGTCTTGTACTGAGTTTGGGTCCTTCCCATTTTCATCTTAATCAAAACATTCTTGATCACTACTGTAGATATCTCTTACCTATTATATTTATTAATAGAAGTATTTATAATTTTCCCACTTAAATAAGTTGTGAAATGTACAACTACCTTCCCTCCCAATAATAGAACCCTACCCAATTACTGGTCCCTTTCCCCTATAATCATTTAACATTTGTTCGTGATTAATTATTCTTTGAATGCAAAATGCAATTAAAAAAAGTATACAATAAGAGACGAGCAAACGCTTTAATAGGTCTTATAGGCCAATCCAATGTAACTGATACTGTAATCACATAAACCTTTCACTCACGTTATTGAAATCTTGAAATTCATATTAAAAAAAAAATCCTCGAGGCCATAAAAATAGTTTTGACAAGTTCTTTTAAATCTTCACTAACCATAAAGAAAGTATTTAGTAGACATATACAAAATGTGAAAATATTAAGTGCTTTTTTGGGATTTCATTGCCTAGAGTTTTTTGGGCTGCTATTATCGGTAGCTAATCCCATATCCTTATGGATATCATTCCAAAAAGTACAGCAACTACAAAGAACAAAATTATAAAAGAATAATACGATGCCAAATAACACAGACACAAAAATATAGTTTATAACAACCATAAATATCAAAGACCTTAACAGAAAATTCAAGCAATCAATACAGCTTAAGCACTTGAACTTCGAGAAAGTGCCATTCCATCATAGGAAATTTAAATGCTTAGATTAATAGATTTAAAAAGCATTTGAACCCATGGCTTGGCCAAATGATGATTTTCCATTTGTGAGACACAGCGTTTCCTTGTTCCTGAAAAGCAAATACGACCCTTAAAAACGAATATCCTCTGCAAGTTAATTTACAATGAAACAATAATGTCCTCCCTGCAGGTATGAAATCTCTCTCAATTGTTTGTTGTTGTAGTGTAACTGTGAAAGTGAATAAGCAGATTTATTTTTAACTATAAACTTCAATAAAACTATAGCCATTTGCTCAATCCATATAAAAATAACCTAAAATCTGAAAATGATGGGGTTGAAAATTGCTGCATTAACTTTCTGATGTAAACTTCTCTGCAAAACCTCCAAAGCATGTCCAGGTTTCGTGCAAAGGAGATGATTAATGCGTAAGAACTAAACAATAAAAGGCAAGACATAAATTTGAAATCTTCTGTATGAAACAAATCATTTCTCTACGAATAATGAGTCAAATACAGAAGATAAAAAAGATTAGGGTGTTTCAACATTTATCTCCAAACTTCTATTTCCTCAAAACCCTTCTTGAACAGTAGTAGATTCAAAGAAAAAAGGACAGAATATTGATCTCCTGTAATTCATCAACACAGGCAGCAGGAACAAAACTGTAAAGTTTACAGCAGAAACCTGAAATTTTTTTGAATAATTCCACCTTGCAACAAACTTATGAAATATTTCATTAACAACCACGAATGTTACGAGAGAAATGCAATAAAGATGCCTTCATTATTTTACAATGAATGGTGCACAAGATAAACCCTTGAGTATCACAAAACATTCTAATGCAATGCTTTTATGGCCCTCTTTCTGCTGCAAAGCAGCGGTGAGTGGGAAGAACACCTGTCCTGGGCAAGCGTCAAACCAGACAAAATATCTGGAAGGAATTGCCAAACCTTCCATAATTATAATAAAAGGAAAAAACAGTGCTCCACATGTGTGGAGGAATCCCTCTAGAGTGAAGACTTAATCACCCTTTTGGCAATTCTGTTGGCAATGTTTACAAGTAAAATAAAACTGAAGTAGAGAATAGTCTCAGTGACCGCCTCCTTGATCTATCAGTGTTTCCCATTCACACTACTCCTGCTAATCATTTGGAAAGCATTCACTTTAGAATTCAGCCAATTCTCTCTTTCTGCATCTGGGCTCTTAATCTAAAAATACATGTGAAATGCAGGTTTGCGTAGTAGCCTACATTAACCAAAAGCTACTGAAGTCTAATAAATAGGCACGACATTTAAAAAATATATTTAATTGAATGAGGAAAGAAATCTTGTAAATTTGATTATTAAATGCAATTATATAGTAATTTACCCTTGCTTTTGCATGAGCTCCTCTAGGAACGGATAGATGTTTATCCACGTCATGGAATGAAAGCATATTACATGAAGAAAATAATAATTCTCATACAACCCTCAATCCCTGCCTGCTAGGTGGAATGCCTCAGAATGCCTCCAGCATTAAGAAGAAAAAACAGTTGTCCTCATCCCATGTCTAAGAGCCATCTGAACGGGAGAATCCCTTAAGGCAGATTATATACGTCTACAGTGGAGAATAGTCTCTTGAACCCGCCTCCATGATCCAAATCATCTTTTTTCCTGTTTCCAAGTCATCCTCCTCCGTGTAATTGCTTAGAAAGAAGCGACTTGAGAAATCCACCCAATTATATGTCTGTGCACCTGGACTCTTAATCCAACAATATATGTGTGAAAAGACTGAGTTGTGTACAACTCATCTTGATTAGGCTATTTGTGTACAAATCATTTTGATTGGGCTATAGAAAGAAAATACAAATAATTGGCCTGTTCTATTGTTGGCAGGTATGCAAGCACAAGTGTAGGTGTGTAAGAAGTTAGAGGAGAGAGTGCTACATTTGCTCCTCTCTTCTCCAATGAATCTGAAACTGTCCGCTACCACTGCTTTCTGCCATGCCAACTACACTTCCACTTCTGTTTCTTTTTCTTCCCCTGCAAAACAAGACCAAGACCACTCTACCAACTGTCAACCATCACCATCAGTGCCCACAAATCTGCTTTCACTATGAAATAGTGCATGCTCAGCAGTGTGCAGTATAGAAGGCCATCAATCTGAGATGCAACATGATAAGATAAGAATAACAATTATAACCACAAACCAAAATTTTTACAGATAAACCTCACTAAACATTAATTTTAGAAAGCTGGAAATACCATAGTGGCACTCGTGTTCATACTCACCACATCACTGGAGACGATCAAATATGTAATGCTATCCTGTTTGTTTCTGCCACTGAATCACTGGTGAAGATCCATTCATCTTTTAAACTAGTGAACTTTTTATCTTAATTAGGATGTCCACAGACTCTTTGTCCAAAACTTGGCAATGTGATGCATCTAAAATAAAGCTTAAATAACAAACAATGTGCCGGTTGTTTACTTACAATCTGTGTTCAGTGCTGTCAATGAAATCAAGAATCCAAAATCACTGTTAAGCATCTTCAAATTGTTGCAACTATCCATACCAATGTATTTCAAAGACTTGAACTTTCCAAAATTATCAAAAAGACTAGATAGGTGCCTACATTCTCCCATATGAATTTCAAACCAGTCAGCTGATCAAATCAATCCGCACAACTCTCTAAGTTGGAACAGCCACTCAAATCTACAAACTTCAAAGTAGATAGTTCGCCAAAGCTTTTAGGCAATGCAAAGAGTTTCTCCCGCAAAGAAGATAAATTGCCAAAGCTGTTGGACAAAGTAGTAAAAGCGCTGCATTCCTTCATGAATACAACTTTTAAAGCTGTGAGTTGTCCAAAGGTTTGAGGGAGATTGACCAATTTAGTGCACTAGGATAAATTTAACACTTAAAAAACAAAACACTGACTTGGTTGCAAAAAAAATAAAGGTTTTAGTTGGCCAAATCTTGTTGGAATTGCTACTGATACATCACAGCCTTTTAAAACTAAATCTTCCAATGACAATAAGTAGTCAAAGCTTATTGTATCATGAGCATCATTTCTTTTTATATTTAGGCCCAACTAATTCTAAAACTAAAGGAATTCCACCGCACATTTTCACAATTTTGTCCACATCTATGCTCTCTATGCCTTTCGGATACAATGCTTTGGCACTACTTCGAGCTATTTTATATAAATGCTTTTCCAAGTCTGAGTGAGAAAGCAATTCTACCTCAAATGGAAAGTTTCTCTCCAAAAGCAAGTCAGTCTTATCAAGCCTTCTTGTGGTTAGAAGAATCCTCATCCTCCTTGGAAGGCAAGGTAAAAAAAAAAAAAAAAATTTAGTGAGTACACTTGCTGCAAGATGATTGTCAATAAACATGAATATACAATGGACCTCTTCTCTAAAATCCTTTATTCTGTTCCTGATCTCCCCACATAAATGCTCAGCTCGATTCTTTGACCGAAAAAGTGCCACAACATTTGCTGCTGTAACTGCTTAACATGATTGTGGGAACAGCTCTGATCCGTAAGTCTGCAGAATTTGTAGACCTTCAGGTCGTAACACTTGAACACAGCAGTTGCCCTAATTGCTTCTAACCAATACCTCCAAACCCAAAAACTACAATCGCTCTTTTGATTGATCAGTTGTATCCAGTTTCAGAAATATAATTACTCTCTCCTTTGCAACTTCAACAGCAACTGAAAAATCAACCAAAAACAAACCACATGCCTTGTTTTAGATACAAAGGTAAATGGACTAAGATAAAACTGGTGTAAGATAGCCCAAATTACCATTAACCTATTAAACTCTATTAGTTTAGGAACATAATAGTTTTGCAACCAGTCCTAAAAACACACTTCTCTCCTCTACTGTAATATAATGTTATATCCGTAAGTATGAAAAAATAGGTACATACAATTCTCAAATGCTGAAGCTTAAAGAACAGAAAAAACCCAAATAACAAACCACCAAAATACACACAAATAACAAAAAATAAAAAAGTTCCAAGTACCAAACAACAACATAAAGGCCTAAAAGCCCAAGTAGAAAATAACATGCTAGGTAGCTGTTTAGATTTAGGCTTCTCAAATTTACTTCGCTTACGTGAAAATATTTCTGTTCCATACAATTAAGCCCCTGATATGCAGGGTTTTTAATTTTAGAATTCTCAAGTCTATTTTTCTGAGCTCCCCCGTAAAATAGAATATCGGCTTCTAAAGCCTATATGGATATTTGTTAACGGGCATACCTGATATGGGTTCTTCTCCCTCTGTTGGATAACGCAAGTAATGATCTCTGAAATATCAATCGCAGCTCCCAAAAAGAGATCTGGATAAATATTTCATATATGTTATTCAAACTTTTGTAGATCGGCAGCATCTACTGAAGCAGCATAAAATCTCATACAGACAAACAACTACGAATAATGCATAAACAGAAAATATAGAAAAATAACCTATTGAACTTAAAAAAGGTCTTCCTCCTTAATCTATATAGCGTGTAAATTTTTTACCTGGATTGCCTGCGTGAGAGACTGAAAAAACATTAAGCCCAAATCCCATTGCACTCTCATCCTCTGGAGGAAGAATTACAGAGAGACTAGAGATTAGAGTGATATCACAGAAAATAAAGAGATAAGGTATGGTAAAACCCTAGAGAGAAAACTATGTACATCTCAATTGAGTGTGAGAGGAGAACCGAATCTTTTTTTTACAGACGGTCAAACGCCGTGCGAACAAAGTGGAGAAGAGCTCACTAATAAAGTGGTCGCAAAAAAAAAAGAATCTTGGGGAGATGACTCATAAGCAATCTTTTGAAATTTTCAATAGAGGAATTTTAATTTTTTTCAAGTTCCGCACTCGCTTTTTCTGATTGAGAGTCGAGGGCATGCCTTCCCTTTTTATACGAAAAGGAGCAACATAAGATAAAGAAGACAGAAAAGATTAAACATGGATTTCACATGATTTTGGGGATAAAATGGTTAACAGTTTGCACTTGGAGGGAAAGGAGGTGCAATCGCTGATTGTATTTATATAAAATTTGGAAGCTTATAATTGAATTTATAAATATTTTATTAAAAAATTGATACAACATTAGAAATTGAACTAATAATAATTTTTTGAATCTAAAACGTGAAGCATATTTGCATATAAAAATGATTTTTAAGTCTATACATTTTCGCTTGTCATTGCAAATGAAAACTATCAGAGTTTCTATTATGAGCTCTATTGGTGGCAATCATTTTTTTGGATCCATTCTATCGCTACCAAGCAACCTGGAAAACTTTACTACTTAAGTCCCAAACTTTGTTACAAGTTTAAATGCGATTATGATCCACCAGTTATACAACTAGTGCCTCAAAATTATTCTCTAATTGTAATCAAAAGAAATTTGCTCTTCATTCAAGTAAATAATCTCAAAGTGAAACACAACCAAGTGGTTTATTGGACACCTACATGACTGAGAACAGCAACAAACTATTGTGATTGAAGACATAACATTTTTTAGAAATCAAAATGTGAGAAAAAAGACCCCTCACTGCTTTGCCTAGGAGTGTTGAAGAGCTTCAGGTAAGAATTGACATTGCTTATCAAAGATAAATGTAATACTATCAACAAAGAGGTTGATTGAATATACCTATTCGCACAGGCAAATATGTAATCTATTTAAATTTTCTATTCCACATCATAGATTAATGGGACCCACAGGGAGGAGAAACCTAGCAGGTGCATGAATCCCATATTTAGCTCAGCGGTATGGTCCAAGTTGGTTATTATTTCCTCGTTCACGTCACCTTGCAATATTTTGTCTAGAACCCACAAAAATCTTGTGTTCTATTTTTTTATCATTATGAATAGATTGAAGCAACAGTTGTGTTAAGGACAACATTCACAAAAGGAGGAAGAAATAACATATTTGCAGTTAGAAGACGTAAATGGCATTCACAAAGATAGTTAATGGCAGTAATAATAATAATAATATGCAAGCTTCTTCAGCACCTTTATAGAGCACAACAAATGTTGATATCAGTGGTGGAGGTAGTGTTGGCTCATCCTCTTCAATTACATTGTTGACAATAAGTTATGTGCCTAAAAATACAGAGACAAATGCTAGCGAGAATAATAATACAAATGGAAATAGAAGGGATGTTGCATATCAAAGATATGATATTCAACATCTTGCTAGATATATTGAGCAGATTTTGCCATTTTCCTTGCTTTTGTTGGTGGTCTTCATTCGAAAACATTTGCAAGGTAAGCTTCTTGTAGCTTACCTGATAATTTTTTGTGTTATCTTTCTTCTTAAAAATAGAAGTGAGGATTCTAATATGTTCATGTAGAACAAAGTACTCAATATGGGACATGTGACTATTTTATTGAAGTTAATTCATTTGCAACCTTGGGCAGAAAGTGTGGGAAAAATTAAGCGATTAAGCACTTTGTTCTATCATGACAAAGAGGGTTTCTAACTATGATAGCATCAATTGGTAGGTGTTTTCCGCACCAGTGGGCAGACCTCCCATGGAAGGAAGTGGAATGCCCATCACTCACACACATGGTGAATGAGCAGTGCTTTGATTTGTTTTGAGATGATTTACATTTAAAGGGCTTGTGAAAAGGAATAGGCTCTGATCCTAGGCATACAGGCTAGATCATTCAACATCTTTAATTTTAACCTCCATTTTTGGAGTGCTAAACGCCATGGAAGTTGACGGGTGTTGAAAATAGCCTTAGAGTTGAAGTTAATTTTCTAGACACACATGAAGAAGCTAGGGGCATCAACAGTTCCAAGTTACCTCATTATAAGGAAATATTTTCTAGTTGAAGTTACCACATGGGATGATGAAGATATGAAGAAACTACCACAATTGTTCAGCGTTGAAGTTAATTTTCCAGACACGCATGAAGAAGCTAGGGGCATCAACAGTTCCAAGTTACCTCATTATAAGGAAATATTTTCTAGTTGAAGTTACCACATGGGATGATGAATATTATATGAAGAAACTACCAAGATTATATGAGGACAACACTTTTGTAAAGGTGGGGGGCATGTTATGCCCTTAATTCCATAGCGTGTATGGCTATGAATAGTTATCTTGTGGCTATATTAACTCTTAATTAAGTCATATTATCATTAGTATATTGTTATTTAGTTGTTTAGGTCAGCCTAAGATTTATATAGGGCTATCTAGGTCGGCCTGGGTGATATCCTAGGCATAAATAGGTATATATAGGAGGTTGTGAGTCTTTTTTTTATATATATATATAGATAAGTACTACCAAGAATGGGGGTAGCGCCCAGATACAACTTTTTGTTTCCAAAAAAGAGGTGCTGAAAATGACAGATTGACTCCAACTTTGAAGGAAAATAACATAGTTGAGAATACATGAATATACTATAGTAGGCCCCTGATAGCCGCCCCATCGCTCCCAGTGGTAACAACTTAGACTGTCAGAAACTGGAATAACACTGCAAGGCAGTGCCCAAGCTGAATGAGCCGTTCAAGACTTTGTTCGCTAAGCCACCCTCGGCCATTGTGCATGAATCTGGCAAAAGCTCCCAGATTATTGTTTATGACCCCAATCTTGAAGATTTCCCACGCTTCGTTCAGTATGTTGTCATTGTCAACGCCTGTGCTCTGGTCTAGGAGATGAACCGAGTTGAAGTAGAAGCTTAAGTAACTAACCAGAGCATCGTCGTTAAGCTCCATCGTGGCACTGGCTACGGTTTGGGCATACTGCCGTGGGATCCAACCCTGCAGCATTTCCACCGTACGAGCCGAGCTACCAGTTATGTCCACTATGGAACTGATAACAGTCTCATAAATTTTTCCATCACACCAATGCCCCTGGTCCCCTATTAACTTCCTCACGAATTGAACCAGTGCGACTCTGCATGCCGGATCTTGGATGGAAAAGAGCCTATCACATTGGTTCACCAGACTTTCCTCGACGCACAAACAACTCAGACCAAAATGGTGAACCATCTCTATAAGCAAAACATCGTCGGATGCCCAAGATGTTCCGTCGATTCCAAATTTATAGCCATTTCGCCATATCCTGTGTGAGTTCACGGGCCATGACAGTGTTCAAAGAAGCAGCACCGAACAAGATTCAAAGACAGACCCGTGATAAAACCATCTTGTCAGCCCTGAGAGAGCCGCCTCCATTCTGTCAATTCGGGACTTCTACTTGATCATTTAACAGTACTTCCTGCAGCCCAGCCCAGCTCTCGATACCCGGTTGCGAGATGACCTTTTCTTTTTGGAATGTGCCCCAATTCACCAAGAAACCGACCGCTTTATTTGCCTCTTTGTAAGCATGGGATAATGTGTAGTCTGAAAATTTGTCTAGAAGTGATTTTATGGTAGGAATCCATTCCCCAATTCTCCAGTTTTGGGACTTTCCTGAGGTGATAGCTTGTATGCATAGTAATGAGTCGCCTTCGATCTCAACCGTATCATAACCCTATTGTAGGCAAACACTTAGGCCGAGCCAGAGCACCTCCATTTCTGCAATGTTGTTTGACCTTATACCAAGGGATTTTGAAGCCGCCCACACACATTGCCATTTCCGTCTCTAATAATACAACCAGCCCCTGCTTGCCTTTAGCCGCGCCGTCGAAGTTTAGCTTCCAATTTAGCCTTTTCGGCTATTCCCAATGAATTTTGCTTCGGTCTACCCTAGCTGCTCCCCTAGCTCTAGCTAAAGGGATTTTGAGGTCCTTCCATGTTTGTTTGATTGCCTCGTCCCATCTAGAAAAGATAGTCTTAGAGCCAATAGAGATTCTGTTGTTTGCTGTTTCAATGATTGCTTCTTGGATTTTTCCAATTAGCTGTGAATGGTTTAGAGCTTCTTCTTTGAAGATTCGTCGATTCCGTTCTTTCCATATATGCCATATGACCATGGAAGGGGATAACATCCAAATCCCTTGCCGAAACCCCTTCTGATTGATGCTAGGCCAGCTAGCTAGGAATTCCACCAAACTATTCTGCCTTGGACTGTGAAAATTAAGAGCCCCTTGTAACCAATTCCAACAAGTAGTAGCCACTGGGCATGAGATAAAAAGATGGTCACCCGTTTCCTCAGCTCTCTTGCACATTATACATCTTGTTGGTCTGTTGAAGCCAATTCTTTGCATTCTTAAGCCTGTCATGCATCGATGTTGAGTTGCGACCCATAAGATAGCGCCAGCCTTGGGTAGCACTTCATGTTTACAGCACAATCTTGACATCCAAGCTTTTTCATTTTCTTGTTCCAACTGTAAATTGTAGCCAATTTTGGCTGAATAGTTCCCTGATTTAGCACCGCACCAAATGATGGAATCCTCAACATTGCCGAGGTGAATCCTCCTGCTGTTGACCTCCGCTACAATCTTAGTTATCAATTCGTGGTGAAGTGGGAGGGAGTCTAGATTGATCCACGTGTTTAGACCTTCCAAAGGTTCCCTATTCAATTGGATGTAGTTTGCTACTTTTGAACCCAACTCGGATTGCAGCCTTTCAACATGTTGGCCCAGATCAAAGAGAGACTCCAGGCTTTGGTAACCATTCCATGAGTTCGTCCAAAAGAGTGCCTTCCTCCCGTTACCAATTCTCCAAGAGATGTGACTGGTGATAAGAGGCCTGCATTTCAAGATGAGTTTCCATGTCGCCGAGCCTCCTAACGGATTAGAAGCCGTGAGTACCCTGGTGCTATCCGTATTATCTAGATATTTGTTTTGCATGATCTGGCACCATGGTTTCTCAGGATTTTTAAACATTTTCCATGAGAGCTTTGCCCCCAATGCTGTGTTTTGCCGCTTGATTTTGCGAAGCCCTACTCCACCACCATTTTTTGGTTTACACGCCTTATCCCAACCTATAAGGGGTATCTTTTTATCGCTTTTTGAACCTTCCCAAAGGAATTTTTTCATAATTTTTTCCAAGTCAGATTATGTTTTTCTAGGTACCTCCATGCTTGACATGGCAAAAATTGGGATGGCAGCGAGGACCACTTTGGACATAATAATTATTCCGGCTAATGTCAACCATTTATTTTTCCAAGACATTGCCCTACTTTGGCATCTTTCCACCACCTCACTCTAATGCCTTGCTTTACAAGCCCCAGCAGCGATTTTTATACCAAGAAATTTTGTCGGTAGTTTACCAATTTTATAGTCAAGTAAGGCCGAAATTGCATTTTGAAGCTGAGTCCGCGTGTTAAAGAAATAGATGCTTGATTTCTCCTTGTTCATTCTTTGTCCTGACTGGCTTTCATAGTTAGATAGGAGACGTTTAATGCCCCTAGCCTCTTTTAAACTTGCCTCTCCAAAGAGATTGGTGTCATCGAAAAATTGGGAGTGGGTGAAGGAATCTAAGGATGGCACCACTTTGACCCCACTCCACTCCTTCCTTTGGAATATTTGCTTTATAGCACTGCTTAGGGACTCAGCCATAATGACAAACAAGAAGGGAGATAGTGGATCCCCTTGTCTCAGGCCATTCGTCAATTGGAAAAAACTGTGGAGTGAGCCATTGATAGAGATTGAGAAATGAATTGTAGATATACAATGCAACATTAGGGCGCACCACTGTTCACTAAAGCCCAGTTTCCTCATGACATTTAATAGAAAGGCCCATTGAACCTTATCATAAGCCTTGCTAACATCCAGCTTGATAATCATACTCGGTTGTGTGCTTTTATTAAGTGAATGAACTACCTCATAAATGAGAAGAATGTTGTCGATTATGTCCCTGCCTGGAACGAAACCATTTTGTTCAATTGAGATGACTTTGTCCAGGACTACCTTTAGTCTATTAGCTAATACTTTAGCCACCAATTTATAAAGAGTGTTGCACAAGGAGATCGGTCTGTAATCATTGAAAGATGTGCATTCTGATTTTTTTGGAATAATGACAATCGAAGAGTTGTTTATATCCTTTACGAACTTCTTAGATTTCCTAAAATCTTCCACAAGTTTCCAAAGATCCTCCCCCATGAAACTCCAGCAATTTTGGAAAAATCTTGCAGGGAAGCCGTCCGGCCCAGGAGCTTTGTCTGGGTGGAGCTGAAAGAGAGCAATTTGAACCTCTTCTTTTGTGATTTCCCCGCAAAGCATGTTGTTATCGGCTTCACTAGCTCGTCTGTCCAAGTGCTCAAGGAATACATTGCTAGATGTTGGGTGGCATTGGCCGCCAAGTAAATTGGTGAAATATTCAACTGCTGCTTTACCAACTGTCGGACCGCCACGCACCCGATCCCCGTTTGGAGTCTTAATTTCTTCAATCTTGTTTGCAGCTCTCTTAGCTAAGACAGAAGCATGAAAGAATCTGGAATTTGAGTCCCCGTATTTTAGCCAAACCTCATGAGATCTATCCCGCCAATAGATCTCCTCTTTTTTTAACAAATCCTCCATCTTTGCTTTCAACTCTTTCTCCTTTAAGAATTCTTCGTTCCCCATGCCGAATTTTATCACAAATTCGTTGAGATTTTCCAATTCTGATTCAATGATTGCTTTTTCTATAAAGATGTTTTTGAACTTTATCTTATTCCATTCTCTGAGTTTATATTTGATTATTTGCAGCTTTTTTACTATTTTGAAACTTATTGAGCCTTTGACCTTTGCCTCTTTCCACCAGCTTTCTAGGAGTGAGGCTAAATTGGAATCACGCCACCACATATTCTGGAACTTAAAGCTGGTTTTTTCAACTTTATTCCCATCGGAGATACAAATCTCCACTGGGAAATGATCAGAAACAATGAAAGGGAGGATGCTAGTAGTCACTGAAAACCCCGAATTTAGCCATTCCCCTGGGACCAAGAATTTGTCCAGTCTTTCCATTATTGCAGTAAAGTCTTTACGCCTATTATGCCATGTGAAAGTGCCATTTCCAGTTGGGCAATCTATCAATCCAGTATTTGATACAAAACTTCTGAAATCCACTATAGTTTGAGTAATTTTTCTAATTCCCCCACTCTTTTTTGAGAGTTCCAAAATTGCATTGAAATCGCCACCTATTATCAGGTTATCCTTTGAGATTGTATCTATGTACCCTAAAATTGAACCCCAGAGAGAAGCCTTATCTTCTCTTTTTGTTGGACCATACACATTGATCAAGGTAAACTGTAGATTTAGATCCAAGTCATAGACTTTTGCCACCAACCAAAAGGTAGATGAAAAAAGTATTTGGACTAACATTACTGATTCTTTCCAAAGAAGGCCTACACCCCCTGCAGACCCCACAGAGTCTTGAAAAAAGCCCCCCCAATTTTTGCAAAACTTGATGAATTTCTGACATTCTTCTCCTGATAACTTTGTTTCTTGTAACATTACTAAACTGCTCGCACTCTTTTGCAATTGACACCTTACTAGGCGTCGCTTGTCAGGGTCCTTGAGGCCCCTGACATTCCATGATGTGATCCTCATTGTTTCCCAATGGAAGAGATACCCCCCTTGGTACTCAAAAACTTGGTGATGCTGGGATACTTGCTAGCCATAGCCTCTTCCTCCCTCAGCTGTTTGGCAGATTTCCTGCCTCTAATGGAGCCACCTTGACCGGTCTTTCCTAGATCAGGGATTTTGATAGCAACTCGGGTGATCCCTCTCTCTTCTATTATGTCTACTCATCGGGTGGTTCTGTGTCTGAATCTAGGTCATCTTCCTCGAGAGTTTCCACTATTTTATCAAAATTGTTTTGCTCACCCTGATGGATAATTGGTGTTACCTTGGTGACTGCAACACTTGTATTCATAGCTTTCGAAGAAGTGGGCAATTTATCTTTTGGAGGCAACCTAACTACAATTGTTGTCTTCAGGGACTTCTGCTTTCCTTCTGATCCTGCTTCGGATAACGGATTTCCTGTGTTGAAGCCATTTTGGGACCGATTTGGATTGCATAAATTAACTTTTTTCTTGCACTCCCCTGTGAAGTGGCTCCACGATCTGCAGGCTACACAAAATTTCCTTGGTACTTCAATCTCTACCTCCTGAATCCAACGCTCCCCATTAACCAATAGACATACATTTGGGGGGATTGTGTCGATTGCTGCGATTTTCAACCGAGCGTATTTGTATAGGTCACCCTCCATTATTTCTATATCGATGTCAATTAATGATCCGATGGAACGGCCAATTTTTTCCAAGAAATCAGTTGTCCAGTATTCAACTGGAAGATTATACATCCTAACCCAAACTGGTTGATCATATGGTTGGAGTTTTGTAGGATCAAAGTTGTGGTTCCAAGGCTGCATATAAAGAGGTTTTTTGTTCATAAACCACATCTCTCCCTCGGTAATCCTTGTCTTGGATTGTTCATCAGCAAAAACTATAAAGAAAAAACCTTTGGGTAGAAATCTAATTAGTACCTCTAACTGCCAATTTTCTTGGATCCAATTTTTTATTTCTACCCTACTTGCAGGCTGCCTGATAAATCGACAAATGAAGGCGAAATCTTTTAGTATTTCGGTGTCCTACTTAATCTCCACCGAAACATCAATTTCTAAAACTTCATCTTTTTTAACGCTAGTAGTAACCCCTTCTTGCTTATCAACAATTTGTGCCCTAGTTGAAGCGAAAAAATTCTGATCCTGACTGCCATCCTTTACTTTCTTGTCAGACGATATAGGGTTCTTCGCCCTCCAGGTTTGATTACTGGATTTCTTCTTTCCTTGTTGGCTCCCATTGTAAGGTGGCCTAGAGTTATCATGGCGGGGGCGAATTGTATTGTTTTCGTCCAACGACAGTGCCCTGCTACAATAATACGGGTGGCAGTGATCAACCCACTCCCCACCCTTGTATACCCATTGGGGCGAATGGCCTGTCCTTTCTTTGTGATCCTCCTTGATGACTTCATCACCCCACCGCCTGCTTGTCACTATTGATTTAGTGACATCAAATTTCCAAGTTTTGTTCGCAACGTTGTTGTCCGATGCGATAATGTGAGCCCTGCTACTCTGCTCTGCTTCGCTCATGTTTTATGTATGTAGTTACATATACTTGTTGTTCAAGTAAAATAAAATGTCGTAATGAGGTTGTGAGTCTTATTTCATCATAATATTGTGAATTGTGTTCTCATTGGATATATTTAGAGGTTTTCCCCCCTTGAAGTGGCTTGTTATTCTCAATTATTATCGAGTATTTGCAACATATTTCATATCATCTTCTTCTATTGTGCTAGTTATTTCATTACACAACCAAAACTGATCTAAGTGCATACAGATTGTAAAAAAAAATAACTTACTGGTAATTGAATTACCTCAAGATTATGCATAAATTGTGTCATTTTGTTAATGATGCTGATTAAAAAATGGGGAGAGCTTGTAGGAAAAATATTACGCAATCCTAAAAAAGAAATTTCAATTAAACAAGACAAACCAAAATCAATCTCCCTACTGCTGGAACAAACGAAAAGATGATTCTTGAGCTAGATGAAAGCAAAAAGAAAAATAAAATAGAAGAAAATATGAATGCTACAACAAATAATCACACAAATTTTATTCTATTAAAAAACAGTTTACATTGCCTCTCTATTTATAGAGGATTTTACACAAAAGGTCTCAACGCAGATGAGGAGACAAAAACAAAATATGAGTCTAAAACAAAATAGATATAGAAGAGGTGGAGAAGATATTAGAAGATGTGGGAACAATTCTAACATATTTATAGGCAATATGAGAAATAGTTTTAAAAAGTACAGTTTAGTTTTAACTAACTGTAGACGTGGAAAGTGGCTTTGCATGCATGAGAAATTAGACTATTTCAACACTTAGACAAAAGACTTTAGATTGGATCAGATTGTAGGAGAGACAGATCATAGTTCCTACGATTGAGATTGTTGGTTCAACTGCCCAAAAGTTTTTTCAGATGTGAGACAATTCCGGCATGAGACAAATCCGATGGGATATGCCCACAATATATAGCCTATCGACTAATAAATAAAATAGCACTTGCACCAGAGGGGTGCAATGGCTACGTCGATAGAGATCTATATATAAGTAAGCGTGGTATTGTAGTCTAGTTTGAAATATATACAATAATGATTCTTAAATGTAAATTTTTTTTTGCAATGCATATGTGCTTATAGCAATTTGAATACTACTTACATACCAATTATAATTGTGGCTATTTTGGTGTGAATGAATCAATTTGGTAGTAATCAAAATGAGTCTTTATATGACCATATCACATCATTAGATAATATCAACACATACATTTGGAGCTCTAACTCAGATGTTCCCTACTAATTATACTTTCCTACTTGATCATATTTGAGGTGAAAAAAGGTAGATGCACATTTAATATTTTCTTCTTTGACTTATACAATCAATGAAGAATTTAGCAGAGTTACATAATAAATACATTGTTAATTGTATATAAAAGGTAGGAATTGTAGAAAAAATGAAAGTGGGTGTTGATAAGTAAGTATGGTATTATAGTCTAGTTTGAAATATATACAATATTGATTATAAAATGTATAATATTTTGGTAATGTGTATGTGCTTATAAAAAATTGAATGATACTTTCATAACAATTACACGTGTGGCAATTTTGTTGTCCATGAATCTATTTGGTTGTAATCAAAATCAATATTTATATGACCTTGCCCAAGTTTTCTGTGGATTTGTTGTGGCCACAAATTTTGAGTTATAAAGATTCACTCAGAACCCAAGAATCATTTGTTGGCTTCCCAAATTAAAGATTATAGAGAGAACAACACTCAAAGGAGAATTGAAATCATTATTTGAACCAACTCACTTGCACTCTACCGATCATCTTGGGTGTGTGTGTGGTGCGTTCATATCAATATTTGTACCTATTTTTTAATTAGTATCAATATTTAAAGTATCTTATTTAAGTAAGAAATAAAAATTAACCAAATTGTGAATTATCCAAAAGTAAAACATCCAGAGAGTCAAAGGACAGTCCATTGATGCGAAATCAAACACATCATTTGAGTATTGATTAGTTCAAATGCTCAAAAAATCTTGGTTGTAAATTGTGAACCTCAAAAATTCTTCTTGTACCACAAATTAAAACAAATCCATGTATAAAAAATGCTAACTATATCCGGTTAAACCAAAGCAAACACCAACAATTTTCTTGTTGTTGTTTTAGATCCAAAATCACACTTACAAGTTGTACAAATTGAAGTTAAATCTTAAAATCAGTTCTTCAGAATAAAATTCAGCACTTTTGATGTTATCCAAGCAACATTCTATAAGAAAAATATTTGTTATAAAAATTTATTAGTTGATTTTTTCACAAGGGTTGTAAGTTTTACATTGGCCAAACAATTGAAAAGTGTAAAAATGTTGTTCCCAAGTCACATAAATTTTATGAATCAGTAGACAAAATTAAAAAAAAAGTGGCAGGACCAAAATATTGCAATCAAGGCAAAGATTGCACAGAAGAGTGAGCTAGAGCAAAGCACTGAAGTTGTTGCAACAGTGATTTGTGCAAGTCACAAAAGGAAGCTAGGTCACTAAGTGTAGAGAAGAGAATGTTGTGACATGTAAAATGGTAGATATGCAACTGGGAGCCCTATGGAGTGACAAAATGACACATGGTTGATAGATAGATTGAAATTTATATATAGGTATAGATAAAATTTAAATGAAAAGATTAAACCCATTAAATTCATAGTGATGCATGAGGAGAACCATACTTTTCCTTGAAAAATTGACTATGTTTATGAACACAAATATTGGAAGTGTTCATAAACACCCTAGATGCCATATACATCATGGAGCACATTATGGATTCACCTAGAATGCAAGAGAACCTTCAAACTATGGATAACCACATAAATACTTTAAATATTATGTTCAAAATCAACAACAAAATAAAAAATAACCTTCAACTTAAGTAACACAACACACTCATAATAAATTAAATAAGTAATAAGAAGAAAGAAGCAATGACTGACAGGAGACAATGGTATGACCTTAGTGAGGTTAAAAACCTCACCTCTATGAATTGGAGATGGCCAATGATATGGTGAATTTATCCAAGTCAATCCTATAACAATAAATGAAAGGAGGCATCAATCAAAGACATGCAGTAGTGTTTACCTTATAACACGAAAGTATAGTAAGTAAAGTGTTTACCTTTGAAGTGCAATTCACCATCACCAAGCCGTTGAAGGGAGAATGGGGTGAGCCAAAAATAAATTGAAATTGCACATCATCCAAGAAGATTGAACAAGACACAAATTTACAACAAGTATCATCCAAATATACCAAAATGTCTAAAAGATTAAAATGAAGACACATTTAAAGAAACATATATATGTATATATAGGAAATGCATTGACATTCATAAACATTACAAGTTGAAACCCCAGATATTGAGTTATAGGGTAGTGTTGCAAGGTGTTGCCCTTGGTCTCCTCGGCGTGGGCCAGTGCGACGCTCGAGCTTCATGACATGGTTTAACCACCTCCTGTGGATCTTGGATCTTGTATAATTCCAGCGGTTGTATCGGGCATTAACATGTCGATATTTTGGTGCAATGACAACCGTCTTTGCAACAATTGGTATTAGAGCCGAGGTCACAGGTTTGAACCCCTCGCTTATGATGGGGGGATTGTTGCAAGGTGTCGCCCTTGCTCTCCTCAACATGGGCCAGTGTGGCGCTCGGGCTTCGTGACATGGTTTAACCACCTCTTGTGGATCTTGGATCTTGTATAAATCCAGCGATTGCATCGAGCATTAACAGGTCGATCTTTTGGTGCAATGATAGATGTCTTTGCAACAGATAGTGGGTAACAAACATTTACAGTGCTATATATATATATATATATATATATATATAACGAAAATGCATTGATATTCATAAATAATACAAGTTGAAACCCCAGATATTGAGTTACAGGGTAGTGGGTGACAAACATTTACAGTGCTATATATATATATAATGGAAATGCATTGACATTCATAAACAGTACAAGTTGAAACCCCAGATATTGAGTTACAGGGTAGTGGGTGACAAAAATTTATAGTGCATACAACTGATCTATATTCCTAGGCATATAGAATTAAAAAAACCTTGAAATTGATTTGAAATGATTTGACATTCATAAAGAGTGTAAGTTGAAACCCTATATATTGAGTTAGGTTATTATGACAAAGATTGGCATCGCATAAAACATATTTGCATTTTGAGGCATAAAGAATATAAATGAAAAACCCAATGTAAATAGCATTAGGGTGAAACCCCAGACATTTATAGTTTTGTGAAAAAATATATGCATAGCATACAACAGATTGGCATTTGTAGTCATAAAGAATTAGTATCGAATTGTTAGGCATTAACAATTGATCTAAAATCACTTAATCTTGTGTAGGTAGAGTGTGATAATCACATTTTTTACAACAAAATATTTCAATTGCATGCCATGTACATATGTTGGCATATATATAGATATATGACAAAAAACTATGATCTAAATATCGTATATATATATATGTGTGTGTGTGTGTGTGTGTGTGTGTGTGTGTGTGTGTGTGTGTGTGTGTACATGTTAGTTTTAATATGTTCTTCGTTTCAAACATATCAAAATGAAAGACACAGGTACAGGCCTAATGAGGTAAAAAACCTCATTTGAAAGAGAAAGGGAGCTTTCGAGAGTGTAGAGCTGAATAATGAAGCGTCCAAAGCCCAACAATGAATCGTGGAGATTAGAACATGTATGGGTGTGTAACCAAACAAAGACTCTAGAATAAACACAAACAAAAGGAATGACAATGAGCGAGATATGGGATAATTTGGAGAATTGAATGAACCTTGATCTCTGAATTAGGCACTCGTAAGGCCAAGTAACTGCAAAGAGAAGCATAAGGAAAGTTGCCCAATGGAGGTAACAAAGGAGGTGACGAGCGATTAATACTCTCAACTAGACGTTCTGGGTAGGGAAGGAATGGAATTATATACATATACATATATACATATATGCATATATACATATACAATTATATACATATACATATACGTATACATACATACATATATATATATATTATATATATAAATATATATATGTATAATTACATATATAATGAGTATATATATGTACATACATAAGAACAAAATAATATAATTGCATGACAAAATATCTTTGAAATAAGAACCAATGAAACCATTTTCATATTTCAAAATAACAAACAAATATAAAAACAATTTGTATTGTGAATGTTTGTGCAATGATGAATACACAAATAGAAGTGCATGGCAGAAAACCCTGTAAAGGACAACCAGTCAAACCCTATCCATATTTCGTAGTAAGAATGAAGTAGAAAAAGAAAATTGCAAAGTGAATTATTGTGCAACACTTAGTCTCTATTTATATGCAAGTGATATAGATTGATATACATTGAAAGGAGTCTTAAGTTAATAGGAATGATCCCTTCTTTTGTAATAGGGTGATATACATACATATAAGTCTTATTTGTTCAGGATATACATGATGTGCATGGATCAAAACATCCACGATATATCGTGTATATTTTGAACAGATTAGGCTTTTTTCAATGTATATCAATGTTTGTATATGTACCTTTGTGGCACATCTAGACCTTTATTAGTGCACATTTGGACTTTCTAGGCCTCTCTAGTGATTTGGCAGGAAGACAACAAAAAATAGGTGGTAAATTTGAATTGTTAAGGATTGGGGAAGGGTCTTACCTTGGACTAGGTGCTAGGAGAAGGGTGGATTACTTAGGAAGGGAACTATTGTGCAAGGACGAAAAAATAATAGAATTGCATGGAAAAATATCTTCAAAATGAAAAGCAGTGAAATCATTTTCATATTTGGGAATAACAAACAAATATTAAAGGCAAATTGCATAGTTAAAGTTTGTGCAATGATGAACACGCGAATACAAGTGCATGGCAAAAAACCCTCTAATTATGAACCATCGAAACCCTTTCCATATTTGGTAGTAACAATCAAATATAAAAAGCATTTCATAGAGTGAACTATTGTGCAAGGAAGAACAAAATAATACAATTGCATGGCAAAATATCTTTGAAATGAAAACTAGTGAAACCATTTTCATATTTCGAAAAAACAAATGAATATTAAAAGCAAATTGCAGAGTTAAAGTTTGTGAAATGACAAAGAAATGAATAGAAGTGCATGGTAGAAAACCCTTGAAATGAGAAACAATAAAACCCTATGAATATTTCATAGTAATAGTCAAATATAAAAAGGAATTTGCAGTGTGAATCATTGTGCAACGAAGAACACATTAATAGAAGTGCATGCAAGAATATCTTTGATAATAAAACCAGTAACCATTTTCATATTTTGAAATAACAATGTAATAATTAAAAACCAGTTAAACCCATTCCATATTTCCATATTAAACCAGTTAAACCTAGTTAAGAATAGAAGTGCATGGCAGAAAACCAGTGAAATCCTTTCCATATTTCATCGAAAGAATCTAATAATAATGAAAAACTAGTTAAACCGTTATCATATTTGATGTCGAAACAATGAAACCCTTTTCATATTTTGTTGTAGGAAGCAAATATGAAAATCACAATGTAGAGTAAAATGTCATCCAATTGAGAACACAAGATTATGAGTGCATGGATGAGTATAGACGAAACGAATAGCAGTGAAACCCTCCCCACATGTCCTACCATTAATCTTTTTCAAAGATAAATTTCCACAATGAAGGTTTGTGAAAACAAAAACAAAATGATATACATGTTGTACACACTAAAATTTGTCTTAGGCTTGTGACTCCTAAATTCTTCATCATTTCCCCTTTTGTCTTCGATAATTAATTATTTAATTATTTTTTAAAGTCATAAGTTTTCTATTAATTAAATAATTTTAATTATTTAATTAATTCATTTCTATCTTTATTCCTCCTTGATTAATTAAATAAATTTTATTTATTTAACTACGTCACTAATTAAGTCCCTTTCTTTCTAAAATTAAATAAATTCTTATTTATTTAATTTTTATCCACTTTCCACTATAATTAAATATTTATTTTAATTATTTAATTACTCGTTAGCCCCTTCTTTCCTAAATTAAATAAATTTTATTTATTTAATTTTTCCACTCTCTTGAATTTTGAATTAAATCATTATTTAATTCAAAAGGTCCCCTTTGTTACATTCCCCTATAATTAAATAATATCTTTATTATTTAATTATTCATTGACCACCTAAAATTAATTATTATTTAATTTCCTCTCACCTCTCTATCCATGTTGATCCTTATCTATCCATGTCTCAATTAACCTCCACCCTTGATTAAATTATTTATGATTTAATCTTGACTATCAATCCTTATCATTTGCCCTAACCCTATTCCATACTACATCTTTCATTCTTGGCCATTTATTATTGACTTCCAATCCTAGCCCTTCATTCAAAATTGTCTTTACTATAAAAGACCTTGTCATTGCCATTTTGAGAGAGACCTACACAAGCTTATGCGATCTTATGCCATGTTGCTATCAAGTCTATCAACATCAAGTCAAGTGCATCCATAGTCAATTAGAATCTTCAATATTTTGCTTTGTCATTGTCATAGGCCTACTTGCATACTCAAAAATCTGAGGGCAATTATTCATATCAAGCATAATGGAGAAGTGCAATGAAGGTGAATCAATGGTGGTATGAAGACCTTTTGGTAATAATGTTTTATGTTTTATGTTTTTATGCTTATTTGTACTTCATTGTTTATTAGGGTTTGATTTACATGCATTATTGCCTAACCTTAATAATTTTAGTTTTGATTACAAGTGCATGGCAGAATGTTGTCGAATTGAAAGACATCGGTACATGCTGAGTGAGGTTCTGAAAGAGAAAGGGAGCTCTCGAAAGTGCAAAGTCGAACAAAGAAGCGTGGAGAGTCGAACAACAAATTGTGGAGAGTTGAACAAATATGGGTGCGTAGCCAAACAAACACTCCAGAATAAACACAAACAAAAGGTATGAGAATGAGTGGGATATGCGAGAATGTGGAGCATTGAATGAACCTTGATCTCTGATTTACGCGCTTGTTAGTCTGATTAAATGTGGAGGAATGCGTAAGGCAAGTTGCTTAGTGGAGGTAGCGAAGAGTTGATTCTCTAAACTAGTCATTTAGGGTGGTGAGACTATCGAAAGCCACGCGTCCGTTCGATCCAATGCATGTAGATTTGTGCGCTGACTAAGGTGGTGGATGGGCTCTACTTTCGGACAAAGGGCAAAATGGGCCTGTTTTGAACATCGTGAACGAATCGATGTGTGACAGATGGTGTGGAACTCAAAATTTAAAAAAAAAACTGACAAATGCACAAGTGAACGATGCGGTGGACAAATTTTAAATTTTTTTTTGGGTTCAAGTGGCAGTGAACCTCCAAAATTACGGTGATTTACTTTGGGCCCCTCTCCCCCATATAGAAAAACTGACAACGAAAGTGATAAGACAGTGGAGAGACAAGAGTTATTTGAAAGATTATGAAAAGATAAAAGAGAAGGCACAAGGAGGAATTTTTTAAATTAAAAAATTGATGAATCATCTCCCGTAGATTCCTTTTTCTTGGAACGACTTATGGGTGATCTGTTTCTTCACTTTATTGTCAGGCACCAATTTCCCAACTCTGAAAACAGATACCCACGACTCTCGTGTCACACACCGCCCTCCTCTGTCTGTCTCTGTCTCTGTGTATTGCCTTCTTCAGAGTATGACTGTGCAATGGGATTGGGATTCCGTGTTTTCCACGTCTCTCACACAGGCTATCTAGGTAAACTTTTTACACGCAATATAGGCTAAGAAGAAAACATTTTAAAATTTAATAAGTTATTTTGCTACTTTTCCTGTTGGTGCATAATTCGTGATAAACGTCTGTACATGATTTTTGGCTGCTTCGGTAGATGTTGCGGATCTACAAAATCTTGAATCACGGATACGAAATACTTATCCAAATCTCATTCTGGGAGCTGTTATGATGTTTGTGGAGAAACTTGCGTTATCCAACAGTGGGGGAAGAACCCAAATCAGGTATGCCCGTTTACAAATGCCTATGTAGGTTTAAGAAGCCGATATTATAGTTTTTTGGGGAGCTCAAGAAGTAGAATTGAGAAACTTAAAAGTAAATAGCCTGCATATGTTTTGGGGCATTGCTGTTGAAGCTTTGGCATTTGGGAATTGCATTGGAGCAGAATTATTTTTCGTTAGCGAAATAGATTTTAGAAGCCTAAAACTAAACAGCTAGCACGTTGTTTGTTTCCATTTTCTGTTATTTGAGCTTACGCATTTGAAAACTGTAGGTCTGTATATACCAGAGTTATTTTTTCGTTTCGTTGCAGGTTTTAGATAAGTTATTTCATACTTACAGTCACTAACTTTATATTAATAATTAATGTAGAGGAGAGAAATATATTTTAGGACTGGTTGCAGTCCAATTATTTTTCTAAACTATGGAGGTTTATAGAATATACATGGCAATATGGGCTATCTTACTCCACTTTTATCCTATTCCATCTACATTTGTATCTAAAACAAGGCCCGTCGATTGTTTTTGGTTGATTTTCAGTTGGTGGTGAAATCGTCAAAGATAAGGTTTCTGAAAATGGACCCAACTGATCAATCAAAGAGAGGGTTGTAGTTTTTGGGCCTGGAACTATTGGAAAAAGCAATTATGACAACTTCTACGTTCAAGTGTTTTGACCTCAAGGTCCAAAAATCCTGCAGATTCTATATGGATAAGAACTATTCCAACAATCATGTTAAGCAGCTTCAGCAGTGGATGTTGCGGCACTTTTGTGGTGTAAGAATTTAGCTGAGCAATGCGGGAAGGTCAGGACTAACTAACAAAGGATTTGAGAGAAGCCGTTCATCATATATTCATGTTTATTAACAATCCTCTTGCAGCAAATGTCCTCACTAAAAGTAGGATTCTTCTAGCCACGAGAAGGCTTGATCAGATTTGTATGCTTTTGGAGAGAGACTTTCCATTCGAGGTAGAATTGCTTTCCTATTCAGACAGGAATTTTTTTTTATGTAAAATAGCTCTAGACAGTGCCAAAGCATTGCTTCTACAAGGCATAGAGAGCATAGACGTGGTTGAAATTGTGAAAATATGGGGTGGAATTCCTTTAGTTTTAGAATTAGTTGGACTTAACTTTAAAAAGCATGATTGCTCATGACACAATAAAGGCAAGAGGAAGAAAGTTGTCATTATCAGATAAGGCATTGTACTTGGAATCAACAATGGATGCTGTAAAAGACAGTCAGGTATGTCGTGCCCACAATATTACTTCATTAATTTGTTTAAATAGGGTATTTAGTCTTGTTAATACTTCTGTAAAATAGATTTTTAGGTTAAAAAACCAGCTCTAATTTTTACATTGTAAATGCGTTTTAGCAGAAGTTGGAGAAAATAAAAGGGATGAAATTTTTTGCCTTCACGGTGAGTGATGAATTTGAAATTCAAGCAGGGCACCTGAAATTGAGGCACTCTTAGTTAAGAGTTCTGCATTTCCCAAAATCTATTAAAGTGAATGGAATATGCCTTCCAACTTTGAAAGTACAAAGTATTTAGACACTGGTGTACATTTGCCTCTTGATCTCAAGCAACTCAAATGACTGGCTGTTTTAATGGCAACAATTAGTTACAATGTTGGTGAGGCAAGTGCTATTTCTTGTCTCAAATACTCAATATCAGCTATTCAATAGTGCTTTTTTCTAACTCATTTATTTGTTTTTTTGTCTTTCATTTGGAAAATCATGTGCAGCTACCAACATCTTTACTTCTTTTATGCTTGCCCAAAAGTAAACAGCTGACACATTGTTTGTTATTTGAAGTTTTGGATATGACAAATAACAAACAATGTGGAATGTTTAAGATTTATCTTTATCTTTGAGCAATTCTGCAAACCTTCCTACATTGCTCCAAAGCTTTGACAACTTATCTTCATTAGAAGATCTGGAGTTAAAAGGCTTTGATGTATTGGTGATGGTTCCAACCAGCTTTTGTCAATTCAAATCATTAACTTTCTTGCAACTAAGTCAGTGTCTTGTTTTTTGAAGGTTTCTCCGAGTGCACTGAATTGGCTGTTCTACCTCCCAGCTTCGGACAACTTAAATCTTTATTTATGGAAGAATGCAGCACTTTCACTACTTTGCCAAACAGCTTTGGCAATTTATCTTCTTTATAAATGTTGAATTTAAGTGAATGAGAGAAACTCTTTGCGTTGCCTGATAGCATTGGCAACCTATTTACTTTGAAGTTTGTAGATTTGAGTGGTTGTTCCAACTTAGAGAGCCATGCAAAGTGATTTGGCCAGATGATTTGTTTGAAATTCTTGGATGTAAGTGAAATTGGAGACCTGCCCAGCCTTCTTGATAATTTTGGAAAGCTCAAGTCTTTGGAATATCTTGGAAAACTCAAGTCTTTGGAATATCTTGGCATGGATGGTTGTGATAATTTTGGAAAGCACAAGTTTTTGGAATATCTTGGCATGGATGGTTGTGTGATAATTTTGGAAAGCACAAGTTTTTGGAATATCTTGGCATGGATGGTTGTGATAATTTTGGAAAGAACAAGTCTTTGGAATATCTTGGCATGGATGGTTGCAACAATTTGAAGATGTGTAACAGTGATAATGGATCCTTGACTTGGATGGTTGTGATAATTTTGGAAAGCACAAGTTTTTGGAATATCTTGGCATGGATGGTTGTGATAATTTTGGAAAGCACAAGTCTTTGGAATATCTTGGCATGGATGGTTGCAACAATTTGAAGATGTGTAACAGTGATAATGGATCCTTGACTTCACTAATGGCACTACATGCAAGTTGAAAGTAAACAACTGACATGTTGTTTGTTATTTAAGCTCTATCCTGCATGCATCAGATTGTCAGTCTTTGGACCAAGAGTCTGTGGACTTCCTGATTGAGATAAAAAAGTGAACTATTTCAAAAAATGGATGGATCTGCGCCAGTGATTCAGTGACAGAAACAAATAGGATAGCACTATGAACAGGAGTGCCGATATGGTAAAAATTTCAGCCTTTAAAACAAATGTTTATGAGATTTAACTGTAAACTTTTTGGTTTGAAAGATATTTTTGTGGTTATAATTGTTATTCTTATCTTCTCACTTTGCATCTCAGATTGATGGGCTCACACACACTGCTGAGTATGCACTATTTCATGGTGAAAGCAGATTTGTGGGCATTGATGGTGATCGATTGACAATTAGCAGAGTGGTCCTGGTCCTATTTTACAGGGGAGGGAAAAGAAACAGAAGTGTAGTTGACGATCTGCAACCTGTCTTTGCCTTCTGGTAAAACGTGCCTTGCAGAATTAGAAACAAGGATGGCATAAATCAATGTAGCCGAAAGTTCCAGTTTGTGTATGTGTAGGCAGGGGATTCATTGGAGAAAAGAGAGGAGCAAATATAGCATTCCTTCCTCTAACTTTTACACACTTGTACCTGTGCTTGCATACTTGCCAACAATGGAACAGGCCAATTATATGCATATGCTCCTTATAGCCTAATCAAATGCGAATCGTATACTATTCAGTCTTTTCACAAATTTATTGTTGGATGTGTGTAGGGACACAGAAAATGGGTGTAATTCCTCAGTCACTTCTTTCCAAGTGATTACACAGGAGGATGAAAGGGAAACAGGAGAAAAGATGATTTGGGAACAATGATAGATCACATAGGTGTGTTCAAAAGGCTATTCTCCATTGCAGGCAGACATTTATAACCTGCTTTAATGAATCCTCCCTTATGACGTGGATAAACATTTATCCATTCCAAGAGAAGCTCATGAAAAAGTAAGTGTAAGTTACTAAATAATTGCATTTAATAATCAAATATAAAAGATTTCTTTCCTCCAATCAGTTAAATATGTGTTTTTAAATGCTCTGCCTACTTATTATAAGACTAAAGTAGCTTTTCGTTGAGGTAGGTTACTAGTTACTACAGAAACCTGAGTTTTGAGTATTTCACACATGAACTTTTTGGATTAAGAGTCTGGAAGCAGAAATAAATCGGCTGATTTCTAAAGTGAATGCTTTCCAAACGATTACAAAGAGTAGGATGAATGGGAAAATACTGATAGATTGAGGAGATGGTTGCGAAGACTATTCTCCACTCAGGATTTCATTTACTTGTAAACATTGCCAACATTATTGCCAAAACGGTGATTAATTCTGTCTCTATAGGCGACTATTCCACACATGAGGAGCACTCTTTTTTCCTTTTATTATAATTATGGAATGTTCAGCAATTCCTTTGGAGATTTTCGCTGGTTTGATACCTGCTCAGGACATCTTTTCATCTTACTCACCTCTTCTTAGCAGCAGAGAGGGGCATAAAAGCATTGCACCACAGTATTTTCGTGATATTCTTAGGTTTCTCTGGCGTGCCATTCATTGTAAAATAATAAAGGTATCTTTCTTGCATTTCCCCTGTAATAGACTTGGTTGTGGATGCCATGTTTCATAAGTTTGTTGCGAGGTGGAAATATTCAGATATTTTGGGGCTTTCTGCCGCTAGATTTTCCATTTTCATTCTTCTTGCCTGTGTTAATGAATTAGAGTAGATCAATATTCCTTACTTTATTTTTTGAATCTACTGTTATTCAAGAAGGGTTTTGAGAAAATGGAAACTTAGAGATAAATTTTGAAATACCTGAATCTTTTTAATCCTCTTCGTTTGCCTCATGATTCGTAGAAAATGTAGACATATAGAGCATATGCGTTGTATGATTTGTTTACAGAGGATTTCAAATTTAAGTCTTGCACTTTATAGTTTAGTTCTTAGACAGCGATCATCTCCTTTACACAAAACCTGGACGCTTTGGAGGCTTTGCAAACAAGTTACATCAGAAAGGGAATGCAGCAATTTTCGAGCCCATCATTTCCAGATTTTAGGTTATTTTTACATCGATTGAGCAAATGGATAAATTTTTATTAAAGTTTTGGAATAGATTACATTACTGTTAAAAATGAATCTACTTAGCCATTCTGTACTTAAACAATAACAAACAATTGAGAGAGATTTCTTACATGAAGGGAGGACATTATTATTGTAGGGTAAATAAACTTGCAGAGGATATTTGTTTTCAAGGTTCTTATTTGCTCCTTAAGAAAAAGGAAACATTGTGTCTCACAAATAGAAAATCATCTTTTGACCAAGCTATAGTTTGAAATTCTTTTTCAAATCTGTTTTGATTAAGGTAAATACTTTTGATTAGAGCTATGAACTGGAAACGGGTTTTGAAAGGACCCCAAAACCTTTTACATCAAGATCAACAAGGGACATGGAACAACAAAAGACAAAGGAATGGGCCAAAAAAGGACCCCCAAAAAAGACAATAGGCTATGGAGCCATCAAACCAAAAGAAGTGGGACACCAAACCAACAGTCAAGACGGTTTGAAACCAAATCTAACCAAAGGGCTCCGAAAGGAGGAGGACTGGATTGATTAATCCTACCAATTTTTATAGAAGTACCAATCTCAATCAAAGGGCACACAAACCCAGCTTCAGATTTTCTTGTTTTGGATCCACAACCTGCGTTGGAGTGGGCCTCCACAGTGGTTTCCAGCACCTTCTCACAGTATGTAGATGGAGGGCACAACCCAAAATGTGCCTTGTCCTTCAAGGATAGGACAGGGGGTATCCAAAACCTTTCCTTCTTGCCTCAACTTGGAGTGCTCTTTAGTCAACGAAGAAGATTCATAACGATTTTTCTGCTCCCAAAGACCTAATATTGATCATGTAAATAACCTATTATGGAAGAAGCCCATAATGCACTATTAGTGCTTAAGTTGTATTGGCTGGTTATATTTTCCCGTAAGGTCTGTGATGGGCTCCTAAAATCTAGTTACATCAACATGTTAGCATAGAAAAAGCTGACCAACATTGAAACAGCAAACAACGTGTGATGTTTATGGTTGTTATAGAGAATATCTTTGTGTGTTTTATTTGGTATTGTATATTGATTGTGTAATTTTGTTCTTTGTTTTATGATTTGCTGCTAATAGCAGTGCTAAAAACTAGAGGTAATTGAATCCCAAAAAGCACCTAATGTTTTGAACATTTTATGTATGTCTAGTAGATGGTTAGTGAAGATTTTAAGAGATTTTTTCAAACTATATTTAGGGTTATGATCCTGAGGAAAAAAAATTGTATGAATTTGTATTTGAAAAAAAAAAATCATTTGCATTGGATTGGCCTGTATTTTATATTCAAGTTTGTGCTCTTTTGTCATTATTGTATTTTTCTAAATTACATTTTCCACCTCAAGAATAATGAATCAGGAGTGAAGTGCTAAATGACTATACATAGATCTACAATGATACAAAAGAAGTATTGACTCAAGTTTTTGGGCGGTAGTCCTTTTTTCTGATAGGTAAAGAAGTATACATGTATTATATAATTTATAACACTTAAAATATTATCACAAGCATATTTTATTAAGTAAAATTATATGTTATTACTGCAGAATATAGCTTTTCATATATAGATGGTTATACTAAAGTACATAATATCTTATGAGAAAGGTAGAGGAAAAATATGTAATTGACTTAAATTTTTGCAGATAATAAATTTTAGATTTCGTGGAATGTTATGATAGTTATTTTGAAAATCTTTTGTTTTAAATAGAAATTGTATTTGATTTAATTAAAATGGATAGTTATTTATGAATCTAAATTGGGCATCTTAACATAAAACTCGGTGAAAATATTTGAATACTCTTTTAGTAGGAGAATAAGAATTTCCTTTTCTTCAAGATTTAGTATGAGTGCAATTTTGGTGAGTTTAGGGTTCTCATCAATTTTCATATTTAACATCTTCAACTTCCTCTACAAGTAATGTGGAATTGTTTTGTTATTGTGTCGGTGTCGAGGGACGGTTGAATTATTCCATCGGACATGTTAGAGATGTGCACCTCCTAATTGAATTGCAAAAATTAAGTTAGAACAACAAACTCAAGAACTCAAATAATGATTCACACTCAAATAGAACAACAATGGAAGCAAAACACAAACAAAATGCAAAGTAGAAATTAAAAACTATCATCAAACTTCTATGATTGTTGGATGTGTTTTGTAATGTTGAAATGTAGATGTTGAGATGGGCAACATATGCTTGTAAATTGACCATTTGTATATATCAAAGGATGAAAGAGGAAAGTGAATTTATAGAATTATGAATAGAAATGTGAACAATAGAAATTTGATCTCAATTGTTAGGAGCGGGGAATCTTCATTGATTAAGAATAGTTAGGGGACCTATTAGTGGTTTAGGATAATTATCCTTATTTTATTTATTTATTTTGAATAAATAGGTGTGTATCAAATAAAAATAGTGGAGGAATGATAGGGGTGAGAGGGAGGGTGTGGGGGATTGGGAGGCGGGTTAGGAATATTGATTTTATTAATTTAGTAGAAATAGATAATGGATAATTATTATTATTTGGAAATGGATAAATGCATAATAAAATGATTTTTTAATTACTTATTTGGAAATGAGAATTTATGGAGATGAATTATTTAATTTATTAAGGATGGAAAATGAAAGAGGTAGTTTATAAGGGGATTAGGAAATGGGAGTAGGTTGTGGTATGGTGATGTTAGGCAATAGCAAAAAGTAAATGTTATAATTTGATCTTATTTGAAATGTCGTCATGAAGTAATGATGTTTCAAAAAAAGTAGATATAGGCACTTGGTGAGAAAAGGGAGCATGCACTAGACATTGTAATTTTAATTTTAGGATTAATTAGATGATTTAGGAATGTCCCCTCAAGAGGACAAGAAAGTTTGAAGAATACGAGTATTGCCTCAAAATGGATACAAGAAAAATTGGATGGTTAGAAATGAGTAGAAGATATAGTTTTGGATAGGGGATTGAATTAGTTAAAAGGGGAAAGAGTGCACAAGTTGAATGATCATTAAGGTACAAGCTATGAATTTTGATTTTGAACAACTTGATGTTTTCTATAGCATATGAAAGGATGCACCATGATATGAAAAACCATGATATGATGTTTTGTCACATGATATACGATTGACTTAAAGCAAATAGAAGTCATAAGAAGGCATTTGACAAATGACACCATGCTATGAAAGACCATGATATCATTGCCATGGAAGGCCTTAAGGACCAACACAAATGCAAATCAAAACAAGAAGATGCACAAGCAAACAAACATTGAAAAAAAAGCAAATATTAAATAAGATTTTGCCTTTGGTCAAGCTAAAAGCCAAAGATTGATTGATGATGATCGCTGTGTTATTGATGTGAGTGATTTCTTGAGAATAACGTAAGGATTGGGAATAATATTGTAATGCCGAAAATTGCACCCTATGCAATTTTGGATTACATAAACCTCCCCTTTAACTTAATTAAATTTAATAATGCAATGTCCCCTTTGTTTAACCTTAATCTTGTAATTAACCCTTTCATTATGCTTGCATAGTCGTTGAGGCGTTACATTTCCTGCCTGCCCACAAATTGTAACGTCCTTGCAGCTTGCAAACGCGTAAAAAATGCCCATTTGCATGTCTATATCCCATTCAAACTTCCATTTTTTCCATTCTAGTCACTCTATTCTATCTCTCATTTATTCTAGCTCATTCTTCTTCATATTTTGCTCTCATTCTCTCAATCTATCAACTTCTCTTGCACGTTCTCTCTACACCAACACTTTGGCTCTCTTGGCACATCTTGGAGGTTGCATGCATTTCCTTTTGACATTCTCGTTCACCAAAGGAGGGTAATTGTAATCTCTCTATTGCATTGTCATCTTTATTTTGATAGCATATTGTCATTCTGGCTTGTCTATTATCTTTATCTTGTCTATTTGTTTTATTGTCTATTTTATTTTCTATCTATCTATTTGGTTGTTCGTGGAGGTGGGAACACCTATGTGGGGGTTTGATTGAGGCAAGCCCCTAAAATAGCACCAACCATTTTTTTGTTTTCATGTGTGTAGGTTTTAAAGGTGTTGCTTTGCAGGAGGCTTCACTCATGGACCTCTTGTGAGTTTCCTTTCTTTCCTTCATTTATGTCATTTTCTTTCAATTTAGTTTAGTTTACATTTATTATCATTATTTTGTTAGTTAAACACATTTTCAAGATTTTAGTTAGCGAATAGATAGTAGGTTCTTTGTGCTTTTTTGTGACAAACTCTATTTTCGGTCCATACGAGACTACGTGTTACACCTCATCTCTTAGTTACTGAGTTATTTTTACCCTGTGAGTAAATATGATGATAAATGTTAATCAAGACTTTGATATGTTTAAGTAGGAGAATGAAATACTGAATATGCATTATGATATTACTTTGAAGAAATGATTATGTTTTATATAGATGGGAAATATGATGAATGAATATGAATTGCAAATGATTGTGTTAATGCTTTAATGATGCAAATGATTTATGATGCAAGTCGATTTCATGAGAACAACTAACTATTGTACTAAGTTGAATGTAGGAACAAGTTCGAACCTTCGAAAGAGAGGGGAAGTATCACTCAGGAGAGGAGCTTGGTCTAGTAACCCTTAATAAGCCTAACTGAGTATACACACACACACACACACTCATGCCCTAGATTGGGTTAGTTTGTGGAATCGGGTAAGTAACCTTCAGTCTTGTTTGTGCATGATTTATAAAAGGTTGTGATCATGTTATGTGGATGTTCTTGATTGGGGTTTCGTGATTGAGTCTTTACGTCGAAAAAAAGTTCTTTATGTGTTCATTGATTATCGATGAGGTATATACTTGGAATGTATAAATATATATATATATATATGTACATGTCCTTGATAACCCATATGGGAGTATTGATTGGATAAATGAGACATATACATATATATGTATGCACTTCGTGTATACATGTCAATCGATGAATAGGGGATTATATGTGTTTGAGTTTGGATATTAAAGTAATGATATATGTATATTAAAATACACATATATTAATGTATAAGTATATTATTACTTTCATGTAAATGAATATACTTATATATTAGTATATATATATGTGTATATCTATATATATAATTACTAAATTTTTTTTTTTAATGGTAATTAATATATATATATATATAACGAGCGGTGTTGGAATCGTGGCGATAAGCTCTTCGACATGATACCTCCTTTGACCATTTTTGAGATGATCAAATTTTGACCCCAAATTTGCATCTGGCCTTCTATTTGACCAAACTTTGACTATGCAAATCTTGAGCATATGACCTCCTATCAACTATGTTCAAGTTGCATTGAGTTTTTTTCGCCAAGCACTTCGACATGGTGCTGATTTCTGGAGCATTTGAAACACTTCAATTTTGACAAAAAGTATCCACTTGGATCACTGTATATGTCGCCACTTGTTCTAGATCCTTCAACAACCAATTGACCAAAATTTTCTTTTCTGATTTCACATCCACTTTTATTGAATAAGAGATTGTAACCATTTTTGCACATTTGATTCACACTAAGAATATTGTGCCAGAGACCTTTGGCATAAAGACTAATGTTTACTATTAGTCTTTTCCCATAATATCAAATAAAAACTAGATATTAGAAAAAATAAATATACACACTATGATGATATATCTTAAATAAGGCAGGGATAAGAACTAAAGCATCATAGCATATTGAGATTATGAAATAAGGTTGCAAATATAAGTCCAAAATATAAGGCACCCAAACCAACACTATAATGTAGCCATGCATTATATCTAGGTTACTAATATCAAAGCCCAATGTGCAGCATAGAAGGGGCGCATAAAGTGCAGAAGGCAACACCTTAATAGCATGAAAGATACATTTAAATGCAAAGTAAATGAGTGTAAAGTGAGCAACGCATATGAAAGGAGGAAAACACATAGTATAGGAAAAGATTTGAATGGAAATAAATGAATAGGAAAAGAGTATGGCTCTAGCACATAAAGTAATGTGAAACCAAGTCAGCAAATGTAAAAGGCAAGTATGAGTTGTATGCTTATGTGTACAAATTTAAAGGAGAAGTTAAAATAGTTTGTAAGCCATTTGAAGAAGTCAAACCAACGCTATAATATGGGGCACCAACTTGAGAAGGTGGTGCTAATCTGTAGAGTATGAAATGCTTAAGAAGTTTGCTAAATTCACATGTCTGATATTAGTTTGTGAGACTCATTCAAGTGGAAACTTAGCAACAATATGAGAAGGAATTCAAATTAGGAAATTTTGTTTATGAGCTTTCTGTTCAGTTGACTCAATAAATGAGTCTTGCTGTCCTTTATAACAAGTCAACTCAGCCATTAAAATGGAGAGGACTGTTATGTGTTGCAAACTTGTGAGTTAGAATGATGAGTCATTGCATGAGGATAGAAAGGTGGCATAAATATTAACTTGTTTGTAGCTTTCGATTGCTCACAATTTAGTATAAATAGAGGTGCCCATTCTACCAATTACTACACATCATTCTAATTATCTTGATGTTATTTTGTCGTGATTTATGAGTTAGTGAGTTTTTGATTAAGGATAAAAATAGGTTTTAAGGGGACCCAAAACCCTATACAAACAAATTTTGAATGGATCTGGAACCCAAAACCATAAGGTTGTCAAGACATAAAGGCGAGAAAGCACAGACAACCAACGAAAAAAAGCCAGCAACCAGCCAAAAAACCAACCCCCAAACAAGAACCATCAAGGTTTACATTTAGAATTACTCTTGTGGGAGCGGAGAGTCATTTTAAAAGGAGGCATATAGGATTTTTCTTTTTTGCCCTTCACAGTAGTCCAACTCTCCTCCACTTGCGCTGCCTTTTCAAGCCAAGCCAACACACCAATATCTTGAAGATGAATGCCAACAGCCGTAGTCTTAGAGATTTGATCCAAGTTCCCCCCAGTAGGCGTAGACATAACAGGAGAGCCACCCGAAAAGATAGCCAGAGCACTATCACCCGAAGTGGTAGCCGAAAGCCCAATCTCTAACTCTTTAGGGGTTTCAACAATGAAGTCTTTCATAGCATCAACAACCCCAACATTTGGGACATCCAAAGAGGATAGCTTGTGAGTTGAGAGTTGTTTTTCTATTTCGTATTTATGATTATTGTGAGAGTTAGTGAGAAGTTAGAAGAGGTAAATCAAGTTGATCTTGAAGGAGTTATCAAGCGAGCATGAGGAATAGAGCTAGGGAGAGAATTTAATCAACTGGAGATTTTATACAAGCATGCTAGTTTCTATACCTTTTTTATTTATGTTGGAAAGATTAAATAGTTATATGTATTGATTATACTTAAATAGTTATGTATGTACCCTATATATGGGAGTTTGCATGAATGCAATGTATTTATACTATACGTAGTTTGTCTATACTTGATTGATTACTTGTATCTCCTTGAAAGTAGGGAGAGAGTCTTATCCCTAGGGTTAGGGCGTAAACTTGATGGTTATACCAATATTCAACAATAGGATTGATAAATGTATTAAATGTTTATGTTATTTTGATTGTCTATTCCTATTCACGGAATTCAAGAGGACACATGTGCTGACAACCCAAGTCATATTGAGAAGAGGACTTGAAGGTGCAAAAGCACAAACCCTTCTCAGGTTAATGTCCTCTAGATTATATTCAAATATAGAGAACATTACAAATGTGAGAATATTTTAGGTATATGGAAAGAGAGGTTATGCGATTTGTTTATGATCACTTGATCTTTACATCACTTTCGATTGAAACCCTAGGTTGAGAACAACCTTTTTGGTTGGGTTGATTGTTTGATCATTGATTGAAGCAAATGGGTTGGTATTAACCTATATGAACTGATTGACCATTTGATTGTTTTTTTTTTTATCTTTGATTGAGGTCATTTCTTGTTGAAGTTTATACATTTGATTTAAGTCATTCATTGAATAAATTATACTTTTGATGGGATTTGTTTATTGTTGATATACTTTTGAATAGAGACATTTCTTGTTGAGATTATATCTTTTTGAAATAGAGACATTTGATGTTGTGACATTATGAAAACCGTATGGTTCAATAGGTTATTCCTAGGATTTGTCTAATTCATGGGAAAGGGGATAACCTATATATTTTGAGATACTTAGTAGTTAAGTCATTTTGATTATGAGTTGTTAGTGGGTTATTCCTAGGATTTTTCTGATCCTTGGGAAAGGGGGTAACCTAGGTATAGAGTATGAATGGTCATTAATCCAATTGAGCTAGGAAGGTGTGTGAATAAGAGACGTCCACTCTAAGTTCTAGGTGATGAATACTTTGGCCAAAGTAGTGTAAGTAGCCACTGTTTACACTATTAGTTTCACTGTGATTCATGCTTACGTACTAAGCCAAGATGTACATACATGTAGGGGTTAGCCATTGTATGTCAATTCTAGAAACGTATAGGACACACCACCAAGCTTAGAAAAGGCTATTTTTATGAGGTTACCAAACCAATCTCTTTGTTGAAGGGTAGGGCCATCTTACTAGTTAGGTAGATGTGCAGAGGACTGTAGTAAGTCCGTGGTTGGTGGAAAAACACTTGAGTGACGCTTCTTCTCATCAGTTGGCGGCCAAGATTTGAGGGGGACTTCTTGGACCATTTGTACTTTATATATATTATGTAAGCTTGTTAAAGCTGTGTATGTAACTTGTATCCATCTCAATGGAAATTATAAATATGAAATGTCATATGGAAATTATGTATCATCATTAATTGATTTAATGAAAGAAATTCTTTTGTATGCAATGGGGAAGTTTGAAATATGCTTCAAATGTGCATTTATTATTCAAAGGAAAAGAATTTTTTTATTGCTCTTAAAGGGTAGATGCATAAACTATTCACTTGTGGGTAAATCATAGAAATTTTTTCCATGTAGAACGATGGGTATGTTACACAATGTGTTGTGGGGATGTCCGTGTGTCATGTAATTGTCCTTGGCTGAGAGCTTGTTGGTTTGTCTAGAAAACCTCTACAACTTGCTCTTTTGGTTTTGAAAATCTTAGGTCTCTTAATTCATCATAAAACACAAAATATAAACAATCTCCCTTGTCTTCCCATTTTGTCACCTAAACTTTGGTCCTTGAGGTAGTCAAGGAATATTTTCCCTTGACAAGGGGGTGTCAATTTTCCTTTACATTTTTGTGAACTCGACGTGAACTATCCTTATCCTAATATTTTGTTCAAAAATTTCTTCTCTTGTTTGGACATTTTCTTGAATGAGTGTTGTGACACTTTTATGAGTTTCACAACCCAGTCTACTACTTCTGAACACATATTTATAAGAAGTTATCAACATCTAGATATGGGTTCAAGAAGATAGTTTAGTCTACCCCATCCTGCTCTTGAGTTTGATTAGTTCACTATAGGACTGTCACCTGGTTATACCCCTCCTTTTGATTTCGATCATCCTTTAATAGAAGTTCAAGAAAATCCTCAACCAAGCACCCCTCCTGTTGGCTCTTCCTCTCCCATAGATCATGTATTTTCTCTCAGGGTCCCCTTTGAGCAGGTCCAATCATTGGATGATAGGTTAAAAGAGTTCAAATATTTTCTAAGCAAAGATGATACATACACTCAAGTTGCTCCTATCGTTTGTGGTTTGAGGGACTTTCTCATCTCAGACCACAGAGGTCTTGAGCTGCTTCGAGGGATAGCTAATCTGGTAGAGACTAATGGTCCCTCGTACACTTCTACCTTGGGTAATCCTTAGGATGCTCAATCGAAAATCTTTGTCATACAATTGTATGTTTTGATACGGGGAGTGTCTGTGCACATGGTAGACATTGGTCCTTTTGTTCCTTCTTTCACCACTGTTGATAATACCAACATCGTTCCTTTCGATGGTCCTAGAGTTAGAGTGAATTGTGTCCCTTTGGGATATGTGATCCCTGTATCAAAAACTCGAGCCTCTACCACCACAACTAGTCAGACCCCGTCAACTGATCCCGTCTTGAATGCTTTATTGCAAAATATAGCACATATGCAATTGTAGTTGGCTAACCTGGATAACTCTGCCTCTCAATCCACTTTACAACCATATTATCACTACAATCCTTTAGCCCTCACCATCCTAAATTTCCCCATCCGTCAAGGGATGAAAATCTCAAAGTTTGATAATTACAATGGTAGAGGTGACCCGCAAACCCATGTCTCATCTTTTACTGCCATCTGTATTGATTTCCTTTATCAGTATGCTTATTTGGCAAAGCTATTCTCTCGATCCCTCAAGGATGCTACGTTGGAGTGGTTATGCTCACTTCTTGACAAATCTATATTCTCCTTCGATCAATTGGTTAATCAGTTCTTATAACAGTGTCAGGCGAACATTAGACTGAAGATTAATTTTATTGATCTCATCCATTGCAAGCAGGGGACTCACGAAAAGGTAACTAATTTAATTTCTCCATACCAATCCTTGTTCTCCTAGATCTTCTACGCCTTGCCAAAATTTGGTATAGTGTTTGTTCGTTGGAAACCTGTTGCTGACATTGAGAGAAAAAATTCTTCTGATGAAGTATCCTTCCTTTGCCCATCTGTGTGGTACATTGAGAGAGTACCAACAAACAGTGATGCAGTATAGGGATTCCTCCTTGTCCTTTCGTCCTAATAATCGGTTAGTTGTGCATGTTTTTGGGGAGCCTAAAAGAAATAAGGTTGTGGTAAACGTAGTTTCCATTCCTACTGAAAAGAATTCTATGGGACACAATAGAATCTTCACGAAACTATCCCAGAAATAAGACCATTGTCTGAACCTTATCCCAACTGGTATGATGTACATTTTTTTTTCCAATACCACCGAATCTCTGGTTATGATACTGAACGCTATGTGAATCTTAGACATGTCATTCAAGACCAAATAGATAGCAGTACCATTTGACTTGATGGTAATATACAAAATTCCAATAAATCTGTAGCCAAGCCTAACAACCAACTACAAATATACACAAATGCCTTTCCTTCCCACTCTACTAATCTGGTAACAACTGTTTCTTCATCTTCTAATCCTATCTCTTCTGAGTACGTGAACATGGTCTCGTTCACTTCTATTCCTTCTTCAGGTCGTGTGGAAAAAATTCTTGACATAACCTTCACACCACATGACTTGCCTCTTAATAAGGAACCTTCTCCACTATACTTCTCGGTTCATGTCAACAGTAACATAGTAACCGATGTTATGGTTGACCCTTCTAGTAGGGTTAATGTTGTTATAGTGGAGACCCTCTTTATTAAAAGTTTACATTAAGAGAAGTATGAGGAGTCAAATACCACCATCTGTACTCATGATGGATTTTTTCGTGCCTTCTGTTGGTTTCATCTCTTTGTCGATCCTTGTTGGACCTAAGTCTGTTGATGCCTCATTTGTTGTGATTCCTGAATCGAACCTGTTCAAGGTAAGACTAGGCATTCCTTGGCTAGTCTCCATTAATGCACTCACTTTAGTTGTCCATAAATGTTTAAAATTTCCTCATGACACTACCATGCATACTATCCAAGATATTGGATATAAACCACTTATGTCGCATGAGGGATTTTCTCTAGATCATTTTTGGCCCGCCCCTCTTGGACCTTTATTGCCCTATGGAGACTTATTCTACATGGCCTATTACAAGTACAAGATGAGAGTCATGACCCCTAATGTTGTTCTCCTGCATTCTTCTCATGCAATTTTTATGAAGGCCTCTATGTGCGTGCAACAACATGCCTTGTCCTCTGCACCTTCCTCTTCAAAGGCTAGGGATAAGCAGGCTCTCACCCATAGACCTCCTTTGTCTTCTTCTATGACTTCATAACCTTTGATGGTGTCCTCAGTTCCTTCTATTGTGCCTAGCACAGGAAAAGGAGAGGTACTCGTGTTGTGAAAGTCTAAACCACGTTTTCCAACCCCCGGTTTTTCCCACTATTCCTCGAACCACCCTCTATAGTAAGGGAAAATAGGCACCCAAATTTGGCTCATCTTTTGTTTTTCTAGCATCTTAGCTCCCAAGGCCTCCTCCCATTCCTCCGCCTACTCCCAAAGAAAACAAAGGAAAGGAGTCTATGTTCGAGACCCCTGACTCTCTTTCTATAGTTCCCCCTATTCCTCCTTTTGTTCCTCCTCAAGAGTTCGCTATTCCGTCGGCAATGACTACGAAGCCCAGTCCTTTGGTTGAATAGCATCCCTTAGAATCTTCTCAAGTTGTCCTTCTTGGTGCCCATAGTCATCATAACCGACTTGTGCATGAGTGTAAATGTCACCAACGAGCATTGGGTCAGGAATGCCAGGCCTCACAAAAGATCGAGGGGGAGCCTCCTATTCCTACTTTTTTTTTTCTATTTCTGTCCCTTTCCTATCTTTGTCTTTGTTTTTTTCCCATCACCTCTGTCTTGCTTCCAGATTCCTCGACGGACCCTAATGAACCTCACCCTAAGAGGGTGCAAGTGTTCATTTCTCATTTTTAGGAGCCTCCTTTGATTACCTCTCTTCTCGCTCTTCCTCCTTTCCTTGAGCTCGTTGACATGTCTCATATAAAGGTTGTGTCTACTATGGCTCCTTCTCTTTCTTCTTTTTTTGCTTCTAATGTGAGGATTCCACATCTCCACTTAAGAATAAGTTAGATCTCATGAAATCATTCTAGATGATGGTTGCAAAAAGTCTTCTTTGTCTTCTACATCTTGTTCTACTCTGTCTTGCATCATTCTTGTGACGGATGTGTCGCCTCCTTCCCTAGAGTTTGTCATTGTCTTCTTTTGTAGATCAGAAATGACTCTTTGTTCTCTCATCCTCCTTCTTCTTAGTCACATCACTTCACTTCGGAGAAGTGTATGTTTGACTCAATGGAGGACATCCCGACTTTGTCATCTATCTTTGCTAGATCGATGACCTTGACCTTAGACAAGATTGTCAATGGAGACCTTGAGGGGGTCTCCTCCTTAGCCCTTAATGCAGGTGAGTCGACCAATACTTCCCTTGCTATCCCTCCTCTATAGGGTCGTCTTCCCTCCCCTTATAATGATCTAGATTGGGAGTAGGATGACTTGCTAGAGATGTCAGACTAGAGCAATACCTCTTTTTTATATTTAGATTAGATTTGTGTGTGCTTGTTTGTGTTCCCCTATGTTTGTGCTCTCGCTTAGAGGACCCTTGATACCCTTGTAGGTATTTGAATATAGGAGAGAAATTTTGTCGTAAAACTTCTTCTATTTGTCGTAAATATTGCTTTTCACACTGAGGATGATGCAAAGCATTGGGGCATTTAGGCCTCTTCCATGTTGATCTAAGTTTTTATTTGTCTTCATGTACTCTTCTTCTCATTCCAATCTAATTGGGGGATGATGACAGTTCATATATATATATATATGATTAGTTCTTTCCCCGAATAATTAGATCCCCCTATGATCTTGATTTCTTCATCTTTGCTTTTGTTGATATTGTGGATTCTATGTGTTGCCCCTCGCATGACAACATTCTGTGAATACATCTTGCCATGTATGTCATGGCACATCTCTTTATCTTTTCTTCTCCTTAGAATGACATGTGCTCCTTTACATAGCACACATCATTAGAAGGGGGGGCTATCATATTTGGAGTATCTTTATTTTTCAAAAATGTATGTCTTAAAAATCTTGATGTCTCTTAATCTCATCGTCTAGGTTGGGGGCAACCTAACTAGACTTGTCTTATAATCCCATCTTTTTGTGATAGGGGTTCTCCTCCTTGTGGGGTTTGTTTCTGTAGACATGTAAATTTGACCACTTATATTGATTAAATGACATATTTAATTAATATTGTCCTATTTTCTAAGGTTCCCAAAAGTATTTAATTAAATACTTTATCCTTTACCATTTCCTCTATAAATTAAATAAATCAATCAATTTATTTAATTTAGTCAATTATCCTCTTCAATTTTAAATTCATTCTTTCTCTCTCCTTGTCACATCCCCCATAACCCTTTCACTAAATTGAATTAATTTAATTAATCCTCTATTAAGGTGTGCATATCCTTAATTAGGATTAATCTCACATCCTCCATAACTTACCACTTGTCTATAATCATCATTAATTACCCTAATCACTTGTTTGCACAATCCTAATCCTAATCACTTACCCCTTTTGACATGTCTTTAAGTCAACCTTCTTGGTACTTACCTTTTTTAGGTTGACCTCTTCCCTATGTGAATTAAAAAATTCACACTTATTCCCCCCATGCATTTGTCTTTCCCATGACATCTCATATGTCACATCATACCCAAAGGACAAAGACCCCTTTTAGGGGAATCTTGTCTTACCCTTTGGTCTCTCCCAAAAAGAATTAAAAATTCACTTTTATTTCTTCAAGGCCTTTTCCATTCCCCATGTTAACAAGGGATGACTTTCTAAAAGTCATCACTTGTCACTTTCAGCCCCACTTGGGGACAAGGGATAAATTTTTAGGGAAATCCTCTTGCAAGTACTTTGGGACTACATCACCCTCTCCATGTCATTTGTACCCTTGTCGTTTCATCTTGTCCTTGGGACACTTCACTTGCCACATGGCAGGATGTGAGGGTTTGTGAGTCCTCAACTCACCATAGCCCTCCATCTTGGCCATGGTGGCTCAATTTTGACCGTTGAATTCTTTAAAGAATTCAACTTTTCCTATAAATACCCCCCACCTACCTTCATTAAAGTGGCTAGATCTTAGAATTCATGAGCATCTTGCATCTAGAGTCTTTATGCATTTTAGCACCCAATTCATGATTCTAAGCCATTCAAACCTCCATTAAACACATTTTGCAACTTGAATCCACCATATTTTCTCATCATTTACTCTCATCTTGCATTTTAATTTCAATCATTTTCCATCAAGGAGCACACACTTCCATCCAAATCAAGGCCCAACCAAGGAGATCAACATAAAAGGTATGATCATTTCATCACTTTTCATCTTTCTCTTTTGTGCTTTACTTAGGCTAATATTTGAGGCGGTCTTGTGTTTTCATAATGAATTTGTAGTTAGATTTGCACATTTAGGAGTAGAAAAATGCATGCACACATTTCTGGCATGCCCAGTGGGACCCACGTCACGAGTCTTTTATTTAACATTTTTTGTTGTTTAAGAGTTTTGTAGATTCTGACACAAAAGATCGATTACGCCTAAGGGGCGGCCCCATCCAACACAAAATATTGACTACGCCCAAACAACAGATTGTTCTTTTATTGTTTTTAAAGATTTTTTGACCTCTGATTTCTTGCAGGTTCGCAAAAGACCGACTATGCCCAAGGGCCAACCACACCCAAACAACAGATTATTCTGTTGTAGTTTTTTAGTATTTTTTGACCTCTGATTTCTTGTAGGTTCGTAGAAGATCGACTATGCCCAAGGGGCGGCCATGCCCAAACAACAGACTGTTCTGCTATTGTTTTTAATTTTTTTTGACCCCTGATTTCTCGCAAGTTCGCAGAAAACCGACTACACCCAAGGGGCGGCCACACCCAATGTAGAAGATCGACTACACCCAAGGGACAACCATGCCCAAACAACAGACTGTTCTGTTGCTATTTTTTAGTATTTTTTGACCTCTGATTTCTTGCAGGTTTGTAGAAGACCGACTATGCCCAAGGGGTAGCCGCATCCAACACATAAGACCGACTATGCCCAAGGGGTGACCATGCCCAAAATACAGAGGTAGCCATTCCCGAAAATAGAATCCGCTTATCAAAGACATAGAACAAAACTACTAATTTGTTTCTTGCAGGGTGAAAGGACCTTTAATTAGATGTTTTCTTTCATTTATTTTACACTAATTATGCACATAGATTAATTAGGAAGGGTTAAATCACTTGTTTGCTTTGTTAAGCTACTGACATATCCAATCCCCTTGCGCCATTTGGTGATCTTGGGTGACAAGAAATCGTAGCTTACTTTGTTTATTTGTGTTACCCAAAGGGGTGGAAATTGTTCAAGCTTTCCCTTTGCACTTCGTGTGAGCCTAGGGCGTAGCCAAAACAATTAACACTTTCCTTTTTAGTGGGACCTGCTTGGGGATTTAATCACCTTAAGGGATGATCCCGACCATGTGTATCGGTGGGGTATAAAATGGGGGGAGAATGAAAGTTGTACCCCAATCCATTTGTGTCGTAATTGGCGGAGCATCGAAGCTAGGGTGATACCTAGATAGACGTGAAGAGTTAGTTTGAGCCTTTCAGTATCTTGTTGGGGTTCCCAAATCAAGCATGTGATGAACTGGTGTTCATGGTTTGGGCCTCACGTACCGTGCATATATCGAGGACTCCCTAGATTGCCTTGTTTATCCTAGTTAGAGAACCGTGTTGGCCATACCCTTCTTACTAATCTTAGGATTGTGTTGCTTGAAGTGTTTTTTTTTTGAAAAACTAGTATTTGTCAGTCAGTTTTGGACTTTTAGTTGTTGTTTTCCATCCTTTGCCATCACTGTTTTTGACTAAGTTAGGTTCAAACCAATTCATAGAAGATCAACCTTGCCCTCAAGGGGCGGCCTCGCCCCTTTGTTTCAACTGTTGTTTGGCCCATTTAAGTCAAAATTTTGCCAAGTCTCTCCTGTTTGGGCGGCCCTAACCTAAGCGGCCTTGACCAAAGGGGCGACCACGCCCAACACAAAAGACCGACTACGCCCAAGGGGCCGCCACACCCAACACAAAGGATCGACTACGCCCAAGGGGCGGCCACACCCAACATAAAAGACCGACTACGCCCAAGGGGCGGCCACACCCAACACAAAAGACTAAATACACCCAAAGGGCGGCCACACCCAACACAAAAGGGCGACCTTGTCCTAAAGGGGTGACCTTGCCCCCCAAATAACCTTTTTCGACCTCTGTTCGCCCGTTGTTCACCCGTTCTGGGAAGCCGTTCACCTGTTTCGATAACCTGTTTGTCTGTTTCGAGTGTTGTTCCCTCATTTGGGGTACCCGTTTACCCCTCTCGACCATCCGTCCGTCCATTCCGAATATCCGATCACTCGTTCCGAGTGGTCATTTTCCTCGTTTCGAACATCCATCAACATTTTCTAAAAGTCATCATTTCATCGACCAAACCACATAGTTGCTTCTTAGAACATCATTAGAGTCCATATCTATCATCAAATCATCCATCCCAATCATCTAGAGTTCGTTTTGAGGGTTTTCATTTTTATGCAAAAACTTCTGGAGGCCATAACTTTTGACTCGGGTGTCTGATTGGGCTGAAATTTTATGGGTAGTTGCATTATAAGGTGGCATGTAGATTTCCAATCAACCTCGAGTAGGTTGGACCTTTTTTTGACACATTTTCAGGGCCTCAAACTTTCATCTTGACCCTCAAAATCGCAATTTAGTGGTTTTTTCCAGTTTTTGAAAAATCGTTTTCGTTAATAACTCAGAATGCATGTCTCAGATTTGGGATATTAGTTGGCAATTCATCATTTCTTAGTATTGGGTATTTTTTGGGAAAAAATTGAACTCTCAAAGGTATGCCTATGAAGTTTTCTAAAATGGCAAAATTTGACAATTTTTGAAAACTACCAAATCTGGCAAGAATATGATTGTCAACACCTTATGTCCTCTAGTTAAAACCCCTGAACTTGGTTTCGAATCAATCCTATCATATCCTCCGATCTAATCCCAATCTGAGCTTTAATCCAATTCTAATCCGAGCTTTAATCCCATCATCCGAATCTAAGCTTTAATCCAATATCCCAAGTTGAGCTTTAGTCCACCTACATCTTCTTCCAATCCATCCTATTTATCGTTCCATCGTCTAGTCCCCTCCGTCTTCTCAATCTATATCCATCATGAATCCTTATCCCCCTCTCACACAACCAATAATAGTAGTCAAGGGGAATCCTAACTACGTTGACGGTGATAACGGCAGTCTTGTTGATCACGAAGAGTGTTATATAGATCCCCTTGATGCTATTATTGCCAGCAAGCTCTCTCCAATAGCCTCCCAAAATCCAACTACCCCTCTGAACTATCCCACCATTCCTTCATCCTCATCTACTAAAAATCCTTATGCTACCCTTGACAAGGGATATCCAACATCCTCACCATCTACATATTCATCATGTCCTCCCTCTCCACCTCTATCCTATCCAACATCCATATCCTCCTATCCTTATCATCATCAAAAATCCCAATACCTGTACCTGAATCCCACATCCCAATCTTCCCATCCTAATCCAACACTCACGCATTCCTATCATACTCTACCATCCCAATATTCCTCTTATCCCAATCCACCATCTCAATCTTCCTATCCTAATCCATCATCCATATCCTTCTATGCCAACCCACCATACATGTCTTACTATGGTAGTTCACCACTTCAATCTTCCTATTCTAATCCAACATCCACACCTTCCTGTCACAATCTACCATCCCAATATCCTTACCTTAATTCCACATCTTTCCATCCTAATCCTCCATCCATGTCCTCCTACGAGAATCCGCCACCCACATCCTCCCATCCTAATCCATCACCCACATCTTCCTACTATTATCCATCACCCCAATCTTCTCACCCTAATCCATCGTCCAAATCTTCCTACTATTACCCACCATCCCAATCTCCCCAACCTAATCCAACATCTACACCCTTCTATCTTAATTCATCATTCACATCCTCTTACATCACTCTTCCTTTCACTGCATTATATATTAATCCTCCATCTACTCCTAGTCCTCCATCCAATCCCATCCCCTCATCTAATCCTAATCCACCAATCTCTAATCCTCCATCCATTCCCATGCCCTCATCTAACCCTAATCCACCAATCCCTAATCCTCCATCCATTTCCAACCCCTCATCTAACCCTAATCCAACCATCCCTAACCCTCCATCCATTCCAAACACCCCACCTAATCCTACATCCCTTTCAAATGTCGCCCAAGGACTCATGACAGAAGAGACACCGTGCCCTCCCACTCTATCAAGTATTGTCACCAGTGATGAGGCCCTCCTCCATCCTACACCTATCACTCCCATTACCATTCCTAACACCGTCCAAATGTTTGAGCCTGTCGAACCCATCAAATCCATTGAATCCCCATCTTATACTGCTAGATCCACCCAATCCAATGGAGACATCCAGTCCCCTCCTCCTAGTCCTAATATTACCGAACTACATGAATCCTTTGTTCTTCCATCTTCCCCACTTAAGGAGTCCCCCCAACACTCCTCCATACAAGATGAGTCATGCCAAGAGCTTCATCCAAAGCATACAAGCATATCCACTCCCCCAAGTCCGGATCCTACCATCCAATCCACTCCATCCCAAGATCATAGTCCCCCATCCATCCCATCTCACGATTCCTTTCCTCAACCGAATCCCGATCCTACCATCCTATCTACTCCATCTAAAGATCACACTAGCTCATCCACTCCATCCCATGATCCCCTTTGCACTCATGAGCCCTTATCACCCACTGCCATAAATTCAGATCTTGTCATACCACCTAGTCCCTCTCCCAATCCCTTATCACCTATTCCTCCTGATCAGGATGTTGCTATCCCCTTGTCTCCATCTCATGATCCTTCATTTCCATCTAGTCCTACCATCCCAACGCCACTTTTGTATCACCTTGGTAACATTACCCTCTTCCATGGTGGTCTTCTTGTAGAAGAAAAACAAAGTATATGCACCACCCTTCCTCCTTCACCTGCTAATGCACTCACATCATGCTTCCAAAAGAATAAGCATCCCACCATAGATCACATGCTCAAGAACATGAACTATCAAGGAAAAGGTTTAGGCCTTCATGAGAAAGGTATTTTAGAACCCATCTAGGTCAAAGAACATCTAGGTGCGCATGGACTTGGATATATCTCCCAAAAATCACAATCCAAATTTTTTGGTACAACCTCCATGCATCCTAAACGATCCCCTTCTAAAGGAATGAGAGGTACTTCTCATCGATCCACCAAATCATTTGTCGCCATCCCCCCTCCTCCATCATATTCCCTCAAAGCAACCGTCCATCTTCCTCCTTCATCCTCTAAGTCCATTTTGGGTCCTTATGTCCCTCCATCCACCATTGCTCGTCCTCCATCTACTGCATCTATTTTGGGCCCTTATGTACTTCCATCCACCATAATACATCCTCCCCATCCAACTCTTATCCATCCATCACCTATCCCTCACACACCTCCTACAAATCCTAAATTCATAACTCCTAAGGATCAACAAAGGCACCCCTCCATGCATGCTATTTTGCATCCTCCATCCACACATCATTGTCAAAAGCCTACCTCTCTCACTCCATCCACGTCTTCTTTGCATCATCCATCTTCTCATACCCATCCCATTGCTACCAAAATCAATTTGGATGCCAAAGTAAAAATGCATAAATCCGAACATCTACATGAATCTAAATCTCCCCACGTCCCCTTCAAAATACATGTTGCTAAAAAAAATCAAATCCAACATCCAAATCCATCCAAATGGCCACAAAGGCCCACTAAAGAAAAAATCAAAACCATGTGGATTCCAAGGAAAAAAGAGGCAAAGCCTTCAAATGAAACATCCATGACGACATCCAAAGTTTCCAATCCCAAAGTTAATACTTCACATCCTCCATCTCGTAAATCTGTTTTGGGTCCTTATGTCCCAAAATTCCCTATCCCAACACTTCCATTATTGCCACATTCTCTTCCTATCATTTCACATCCACCACATGTGCCAATGTTGGTCTTGGACACCTCCCCCCATCACACATCCACTCCATCATTCCATCCATACACCTTCCAGTATCCCATCCCTTATCAAATCCCTTTAATCCATCCTCTTGCATAATCCAACCATTCTAATAAGGTTGTACCAACATCCAATACACATGGAATCTTTTTACCTCCTATGGAACTTGATGCTTGAGTCCTTAATCCATCCCCTTTCTCATATGTATTCCACATCCATTTATAAATTCATCCCTATGCTTATCCATCTCCATCTGTATTTTTGTCTGAAAAATCAGCAACATCAAAAAAAAAAAGAGAAAAAGAGAAAAAAATAAAAAGTAGTAAAGAGAAATAATTCATCCAATGGTGAAAACTTGGCAAACAAGTGCCTTGGATAAGTACCATGATGAAAACCTGGAAAATAGGCATCATGTGTAAATCCCCCATCTAGTCTATTTCCACAATTGGGGGCAACTTCCACCTACGCACCCTATTCCTCCATCTCCTCCATCTGCCTATCTTCCACATCCTATCCATCATATCCCATCTACCCCAGTCCCTCCATATTCCTTGTGATCTCGACCTAGATAAGGGAAAACATCTATACATGCTTTGGACACCTCTTGGCATATATTCCCCTCATCCATACACTATTGATGCAGGCATATTATCTACATCCATCTACCTTCATCATCCATCCATCATGCCAACATCCATCTCCCTTCATTATCTATATCTCTGATCCATGTTTGTCTCACTTCCTTATCCACCCATCCTGCTATCTCTCTTGCCTCGTCACACATGACACATCTAGAGTGGGGGAACCTCCTTATTTACGATAGAGTCCTTGGATACATCGTCCATCCATCCCTCCAAGTAATCCTTTCCATATCCCCATCCTTCCCATCCTTACCTCCCTATCCCTTCATCCATCCAGTAATCCCTTCCATCTACCAAATCCTTATCTTCCTATACTCTCATCCACTAGTCCTTTTTCGTCCTTTCATCCTTATCTACCCATCCATATCCCTATCCTTATCTTCCTATCCATCTTTCCCAATCCTTATCCCTCTGTCCACCTATCCTAACATCTTTTCTATTTCCCCATCTTTATCAATCCATCCATTTTCTTCTATCTTCCCTTCCACCTCCTAATCCCTTGTCATTGGCATACAACTATAGGCTAACCCTCATGCAATCCAATGCCATTTCATCTCACTATCATCACTCCTATCTACTTCCTACATCTTCTTGATATATTCTCAATCTTCATCGCTCATCTATCCATCATTTCATCCTCCCGATTCATCTTCTAATGATCTGAATAACTATCCCATCCCCGAGCTTCACATAACCCACATTATACCCCTATCCACCATCTTGTCCGCATGACCTATCCTAGCTCATCATATTAGCTCCATCATCGCATCTCCTTATCATGGTCATCTCATCCATTGTCTTTCGTTGTTCTTGGGTCGAACTACGTTGCCCCTGCGCTTTCACGTATGCAAGGTCAATCATTTGATTTGCCGTCGAGGCTCTGTCTTTTGTTTGTCTTGTCATCTTCCATCGTCTGTTTTTGGCCTTGTATCAAACTATGTTGCCCCTGCGCTTTCACGTAGACAAGGTCGATCATTTGATCTGTCCCTAGGGCATTTTTCTAGTCTGCATCATCCATCAAGGTCTCCATTGCCCTCTTTCTGCTTTTATCCATGGTCTTTTATCGAACTACGAGGGCTCTGCACTTTCATGTAGGCAAGGCTGATCTTTGATCAACCCTCGAGCGCCTAGGTCTTTAGGATTTTGTTGTCTTGTCCTGTCATCCTGTCATCTTGACGTGTCATCAAGTATGTCCCTATCCTAGCTGGTGCTTACAAACAATGGTCATTCGTATCATGAGGTTCAATCGGTTTCAGATAGCCTGCATCATGTTGATCAACCAATCTATCCTCCATCTTTGGTCTCAACAAGATTTATCCTTCCTAGCAGATCGCATCAACCCCATCCATCACCTTGATCCTATGGAAAATGATGTTTTGAAATTGATTGCAACCTTTTGATGCTTTTGGTTTTTGTTTATCATTTGAGCTCCCTATCATCACTCGTCAAGGCCGCCATGATCTCTCATATTATGGTGTGTTTTGACTAGTTAACATAGGGGCATATCTTGATTTTTCTTTTGTTTGTTGTCTTCTTGGTTGTCCCACGTAGTACCCACCAAGACCCTTATGGTATTAGGTTACGCTGGGACATCCTTTTGTGCTTGTGGTTATCCCAATACCTAGCCCGACCAAAGTAATCGCGACTTTGGGGTGTTGGGATAGCCTTCTTGTTAGTGTATGCATCAAACACTAATCCGCCTTGCTTCCACATACCTTGGTATCTGGTGTCTTATTCTATAGCAAAAATTAGTGCTCCAAAAATGGAAAATTGCATCTTCCTCCATCATCTTCATTCATTTAGACCATCATCTTCATCTCCATCCAATCCTCATCCATTCCATCTAGCACAAATCATCTAATCCCATATTTGGTCTTGTTCTCAGCTTTGATACAAGCATTGACCTAATCATCATCATCATCATCATCATCATCATCATGATGTATCCTTCCCTATCCTTTTGTGTTGTTTTGGGATGTATCCTTCCCTCATCAACACCACTATCATCATCATCACCATCATCATCAATGGGATGTATCCTTCCCTATCCTTGTGTTGTTCTGGGATGTATCCTTCCCTCATCAACAACACTCTCATCAGGATGTATCCTCCCCTATCCTTGTGTTTTTTTTTGGGATGTATCCTTCCCTTATCAACAACACTCCATTGCTCATCAATCCATCCTGACTTGTAGCTTGACTGGGGCAATATCATATTTGTCCTTGAATCCATTTGTGCTTACCTTTATCTCTTCATATCATCATCATCTCTTATCCCTCATTTTGCATCATCTTCCCCATATACTCTTGCGTCATCTCATCCATTTCGAGAGCACATCTGTGTTCTCTTAAACCCGCATGTCCTCTCAAGGGGGCATCCTAATCCCTAATCTTCATCTCCACTCCCATCATCTTTCCTCCTAGTAACTCCTCGAATGACTAGGGTATCTTCCTTAATTTAACCATCTAAATTTGACCACTTTGACATATTTAATTAATATTGTCCTATTTTCTAGGTTCCCAAAAGTATTTAATTAAATAATTTATCCTTTACCATTTCCTCTATAAATTAAATAAATCAATCAATTTATTTAGTTTAGTCAATTATCCTCTTCAATTTTAAATTCATTCTTTCTCTCTCCTTGTCACATCCTCCATAACTCTTTCACTAAATTGGATTAATTTAATTAATCCTCCATTAAACTGTGCATATCCTTAGTTAGGATTAATGTCACATCCTCCATAACTTGCCACTTGTCTATAATCATCATTAATTAACCTAATCACTTGTTTGCACAATCCTAATCCTAATCACTTACCCCTTTTGACATGTCTTTAATTCAACCTTCTTGGTACTTACTTTTTTTAGGTTGACCTCTTCCCCATGTGAATTAAAAATTCACACTTATTCTACCCATGCATTTGTCTTCCCCATGAAATCTCATATGTCACATCATACCCAAAGGACAAAGACCCTTTTTAGGGGAATCTTGTCTTACCCTTTGGTTTCTCCCAAAAAATGAATTAAAAATTCACTTTTATTTCTTCAAGGCCTTCTCCATTCCTCATGTTGACAAGGGATGAATTTCTAAAAGTCATCACTTGTCACTTTAATCCCCACTTGGGGACAAGAGATACATTTTTGGGGAAATCCTCTTGCAAGTACCTTGGGACCACATTACTCTTTCCATGTCATTTGTACCCTTGTCGTCTCATCTTGTCCTTGAGACACTTCACCTGCCACATGGTAGGATGTGGGGGCTTGTGAGTCCTCAACACACCATAACCCTCCATCTTGGCCATGGTGGCTCAATCTTGACCGTTGAAACTTTTCCTATAAATGCGCCCCACCTACCTTCATTAAAGGGGCTAGATCTTAGAATTCATGAGAATCTTGCATCTAGAGTCTTTATGCATTTTAGCACCCAATTCATGATTCTAAGCCATTCAAGCCTCCATTAAGCACATTTTGTAACTTGAATCCACCATATTTGCTCATCATTTACTCTCATCTTGCATTTTCATTTCAATCATTTTCCATCACCTTGCCATCAAGGAGCATACACTTCCATCCAAATCAAGGGCCAACCAAGGAGATCAACATAAAAGGTATAATCGTTTCATCATTTTTCATCTTTCTCTTTTGTGGTTTACTTAGGCTAATCTTTGAGGTGGTCTTGTGTTCTCATATTGCATTTGTAGTTAGATTTGCACATTTAGGAGTAGAAAAACGTATGCACACAGTTTCTATCACTCATCTTTTCATGATAGGGGTTCTCCTTTGTGGGGATTTTTTCTATCACGCATCTTTATATCTACTTGTCATATGATCTCTAGCATAGCGCAACTTGCTAGCCATACCTATCAATGCCGTCTTTTGTCTGATTAGATTTTATCATTTCTTTTTTTTGTTTTTCGCCTAATGTGTTTGCCTATATCTAACATGTTTGTGGTGAGATTTCAGTCATCTTTGCAAGATGGAAGAACCACGTCCTCTTTGTGTCTTGACTTAGCTTCTCAATTGCATATACTGGATTGAAGATTTGCATCCTCTTCATCCTAGTTATATTCTCTTGAACCTCTTTCTTTCTACTTTAGCTCACATATGTTAGAATACCTATGCTTACTAAAGTAGGCAAAATGTAATTCTAAAAATTGCACCCTATGAAATTTCACATTACATATAAACCTCCCCTTTAGCTTAATTAAATTCGATAATGCAATGTCCCCTTCGCCTAACCTTAATCTTGTCATTAACCCTTTCATTTTTAGTCGTTTAAGGAAATTTTTGTCACAAACGACCACGCTCACACATAAGTTTGTGTGCCGCACAAACGTCTCAAAAAGATTCCTTCTTGCATACCCATTGAGGCATTACATTTATTTCCTGCTCACGAATTTTAATGTACCTACAGCTTGTAGACACGCCAAAAACACCCATTTGCATGCTTATATCCCATTCAAAATTACATTTTTGTCATTCTATTCACTCTATTTAATCTCTCATTCATTCTAGCTCATTATTCTTCATCTTTTGCTCTCATTCTCTCAGTCTATCAACTTCTCTTGTACATTTTCTCTCTACACTGACACTTTGGCTCTCTTGGCATGTCTCAGAGGTTGCATGCTCTTCTTTTGAACATTCTCATTCACTAAAGGAGGGTAATTGTAATCTCTTTATTGCATTATCATCTTTATTTTGATAGCATATTGTCATTCTAACTTTTCTATTACCTTTATCTTGTCTATTTTCTTTTCTATTTATCTATCTGGTTGTTCATGGAGGTGGGAACACCTACGTGGGGGTTTGCATGAGGCAAGCCCCTAAAATAGCCCCAACCATTTTTCCATTTTTGTGTGTCCAGGTTTTAAAGGTGTTTCTTTGCAAGAGGCTTCACTCATGGAAATCTTGTGAGTTTCCTTTCTTTCCTTTCATTTTTGTCATTTCCTTTCAATTTAGTTTAATTTACATTTATTATCGTTATTCTATTATTCTGTTAATTAAACACATTTTCAAGATTTCAATTATCGAATAGATAGTAGGTTCTTTGTGCTTTCTTTTGAAAAACTCTATTTTCGGTGTATATGAAACTATAGTGTGTTGTAGGGACATTTTCACATCACACTATCGTCCTTGGCCAAGAGCTTGCTGATTTTTCCAAGAAACTTCTGCAACCCGCTCTTTCGATTTCTGAAACTCTTACCTCTTAATTCATAATAAAACACAAAATATAAACAGTATCCCTTGTCTTCCCATTTTCTCACCTGAGCTTTGGTCCTTGAGGTAATCGAGGAACATTCACCCTTAAGGGGGGAGGGGGTGTCAATTTTCCTCTAAAAATATATCATAGGAACAATGTAATGATTTTGGAACAAGGCTTGTAGCAAAAGAAGAATAAAGCCTATATAGATGATTTTGGATTGGTGTTGGCCTACTTGGTGAAATTTATTTGTTTTTTTTCTTTGTATCCATGCTTAGATGGACAGGAGCTACACATATGTGATTTGCTTACATTTTGAATGAGTTACAGGTGTTTGGGTAGCCTTGTGTTTTTATGATGAGATTGTTGTCTTAATGGTATAACCAATGACAAGGTAAAACCAAGTCTAGGAGCAAGGATGAAGGGTAGATTGGATAAAATGATAGAGGGATTGGGATTTGGGATGGGATGGATGGTGGATAGGTGTATATGATAGAAAATAACATGAAAAATAAAGTCAAAATTGCAATAAAATGGATCTTATGCCTTGTTCTCCATCATACCTTTATTTGAACAATAAGAAGAATGTGCACTCAATAAGCTTGAGAAGTGTCCAACAGCCTTTAAGGATCCTCTTGATGTATTCTTTATGTTGAAGAGTTAATGGTGGAATATTTATGCTTCTCAAACATGTAGCATAACTTTGAAATGGAGAGTCTTGTTGATTTAGGCTTGGAGAGAGTTGGATTTATAGATGTTGAGAATGAAGAATGGATGGTTGAGATTTGATTTGGAAATCAATGGTGGAGGATGAGTCCTCTCACACATGTGAGATGATGTATGAGAAATAAGGACCAATGACAAGTGTCTTCTCACATGTGATGACACTTTGGGAAGGAATTTTTATACAAGTGTTCTCTCTCATATGGGGAAGAGACATGGAGACATGTCACACATGTGCTAAATGAAGGGTTAGGATTTTTGATCAAATGGATGGTAAATATTTCTTTGTAGCTTTTTAGGATAAGCATGATTAAGAGTGATTAATTAATATAATCATACTTATGTATGTGCAAGGGATTAACTTAATTAATTTTTGTTTAACTAATTAATTAGATTTGACGTGGAAAAGAGGATTTATTTGATTCTTGTGAAATACGACTATGAGGTTGAATTTAATTAAATAAATGTAAACCCATTCAATTAAAGGTGAACAATAAGATAATAATGAATTGATTAATTAAATTATTTTTTTATTTAGAGATCAATGGCGAAGGATTCATAAGAGGTTAGGGTTGATGAGAGATTGCCAGGTGGCATTGTTGGATTGACACACTTGAGAGGGGAGGATTAAGAAAAAAACAAGGGTTAGGATTGACTTGATTAAATTCAATGGTGGAGGATGAGTTCTTTTACACGTGTGAGAGAATGTATGGGGAAGGACCAAGGACAAGTTTCCTTTCACATGTGTGAGGACACCTTGGGAATAAAATTTTGAACATGTTTTCTTTCACATGTGTGAGGATACCTTGGGTAAATAATTCTGGGCAAGTGCCTTCTCTCACACAGGAAAAAAAGATGGAGACATTTGAGTTCTCACATATCTTGAAAGTTAAAAAGAGAGTGATGATTTTATTGATTGAATGAATAATAAAATTAACTTTGTAGATTTTTTAGAATAAGTGGAATCGATAATAAATTAATCACTCTTAGATATCTGCAAGGGATTAACTTATTTAATTCATTTTAACTAACTAATTAGATTTGAAGTGGAATAGTGAATTTACTTAATTCTTGTGGGATAGGACTATAGGGTTGAATTTAATTAGATAAATGTAAATTGATTTAATTAAAGGAGAATGGTAGGATAATAGATGAATTAATTAATTAATGCTTGGGATATGATAAAGTTTAGTGTGGTTAGGTATGGTCAATTTTAGGTGTTTATTTTGGACAATTGTTCTCTCGCACATGTGAGGATGCCTTGAGAAGAGAATTTTGCACAAGTGCCTTCTCTCACACGGGGAAAGGAGATGGAGACATGTGCCTTCTCACACATGTATGCGAGTCACATGGACTACTTGGACGGTAATGATATTTTTGATCAAATGGATGGTAAAAATTTATTTGTTGTTTTTTACGATAAGTGAGATTATGAATTATTTTAATTAAATTAATCACACTTAGGTATGTTTAAAGGATTAACATAGTTAATTAATTAATTTTAATTAACTAATTAGATTTGAGGTGGAAAAGAAGATTTATTTAATTCTCATGGGATAGGACTGTAAGGTTGAATTTAAATTTATTTAATTAAAGGTGAACAACAAGGTAACAAATGAATGAATGAATTAAATTATTTATTTAATTAATGTTTAGAATAAAATAACGTTTGGTGTGGAAAATTTTAGGTGTCTACATTTTTTCCCTCTTTAAAACAACATTGCGACTAGATAAAATAATTTTGTTTCAAAGAAGAATAAAACATAGTGGATAAAAAGGATGAGATATAGTGGCATGATGCCTAAGTCGTTGGAAGGGTGGGAGTGATGAAGAGGAGGGAGGTTAGGATTCTCCCTTGAGTGGATAGATGGGTTTGAAGTGTTTGTGTGAACATGATACTTTATTAACCATTTAGACATTAGGATCTATTCATGTCTTAGACTTAAGCTTATTAAAGTTGCTTTCCTTTTTGTCTCAATTCTTAGGATTAAGACACTTGGCAAAATCATGTTAGTTTTATGGTTTTTTCCCTTGCTAATAAAGAAAAATTATTTTATTTCATTGTATCATTATGTAATAACTTTTTTCTAAGAAATAATATCAATTTTCTTTGTACCTTTCAATTATGGAAGATTTGTTAGCTTTTGCTAGTAGATTGTTGTATTTAAGGTTTCATCAATTCTCCAACATGACATCAGAGTTTAGAATCAACAATATCCTCACATTTTGAGGGTTTTTTCCTTAAGGTATTATAAAAGGCCATTTTTGGAGAAAAATGGACCTCATTGTTGCATCCAAAATGCCCAAAAATTGTAAGATTGATTGTCAAATCATCAAAACTTGAGCAAAACAATATTTTAAAAAATTGGGGTCTTAATTTTCATGTATAAAATTTGTACAATTATATAGTTTGTACTCTTCATACATTGCCATACCTTGTGTTGTAGGATTTGTGTCAACATTTTGGAATTTTATGTAATTTTTTGGCATCGAATACAATTTTTTGATGAGGTTTTAAATGTAGCAGCAAGTTTTTTCATGTTCTAACGATTTTAAAATTAATCTATGACATATTTTTAGATTTATGATAAGTGTGCTCTATTTTTTTATAGTCTCTATTTTTGCTTGTTGGGAAGGGTTTTAAGGCCCTAGTCACCTTAGTGACTAGAGGCCATTTGTTTAGCTCCTAGCATCAACAAAATTTCGTGTCACCCTCTATTTAACAATACCTCCCATGTTTTCCATCGCCATTTCCAACTCTGCTAGCAAAAACCTCCAAGTTGTTGTTGGAGTAATTAGGACATCACTTTATACTTAATTAATAATTAATTAATTATTAGGTTCCTTATCACTTTAATTACTTAAGCTAAAGTTAGGAATTATTTTTATTATTAGATCGGGCTATTTATAGGTTACGTATTCTCATTGCATGAGATTAAGACACTTGTCACAATCTAATCAAATCTTCAAATAGGGTTTGATTTTTTCCTTTTATAAGGATTGATCCTTCAATGTAATTATTATTCATATTCATTATTCAATACATAAATTATATCAAATGCTTGTGTGAATCAATATTTTCTCGCTTGGTTGCATAATAACTTAGTTGCTTTGATTTATCTTTTGTGATAGGTGTTTTGGTTGTAGGTGATTTCTAGGAGTTGTGGGTTTCACTATGAAATCCAACATGGTATCAAAGCACCAGATCTGTGACCTCCTATCCAAATTTTAAGATATTCGACCTTGAGGGAAATATTGACTCATCTTGGAGAGAAACGGGTATCACCGTTGAGTCCAGAATGATAAAAAATCTAAAAGATCACATGTCAATTTGTCAAATTTGGCAAAGTTGTTTTTTTAAGGGTTGCATAGATCCCAAAAATTGATACAATTGTATGGATTTATACAACTATACCATCTTGGGACTATGTGCCCTTGTTCAGCTAAGCAAGAAAGATTAGGTTCATAATTATCTAATTTTTAAACCATTTTTTGTAGGGTTCAAAGATTATTTTAGAAAAAGAAAATAGGTAAAAAAATAGAAAAAGGCTTTAAAAATCTTGCCACAACAAGTTGTATTGGTGGTGATCTTTTCAAAATATTGTCAACAACCACATATCGACCGCTCGGTGCCCCTTGGTAGTTGCCTGACGACTTACCTTACTAGTCAACGGGCTCTCTCAACCCCTAGTGGTTTAATTTCCACTGCCTCACACAACATTCAACATATAAAATATGGTATCTTTTCATAATTTTTAGTGACTAGAAATATGTAGAGTCTAAACTAATGTGTTGTAAACTTGGTAGAACCTACTCAATTCAAAGGTTCATCTGACTAAACACTCCACTCAACATTGCAAAGACTACATTAAAATGTCAACCCAAGGTTTATAAATTTGTGATTGTGCAACATTGTATGTCTTCAGAGACTCAAAAATTCCTAAGCTATCGTATTCAAGTTATTCTACTTGTTGGAAATTCATAGAATTACAAAACAGTAAAAGACATAAACCAAAACTAATGGCATGCTCAAGTGGCTATTCTCACTAATTGAAACCAAATCTAAGCAAAATATTCTACGCATCTAGTGAAATTGACTTCATTCATTGAATATCATGAAAGATTTACATAAGATCTTCTCACAGATTGTATTCACTCATTCTAAATATCCATCATGTCTTGAAACTGAAAATAACTGATAATAGGAAAAGCTAAAAAACCAACTAAATGATCTAAAGACTCGACCATTGGCTATATACAAGCTTGAGGGAGTCTTATTCAAAGAAAAAAGTAACCGTAATCATTAACTTCCACTCCTAAATATCTGAGCGTGTAGTTAAGATTGAATTGTTCAAACCATAACTGAAAAGAAAGAAGAATCCTAATAGGACTAAAACTCTGTAAAATAGAATTACATGAAAACACACAAGCATTTGTCAAAATTCAACTTAATCTAAAACTCCCTTATTTTGTTGTTCCAGTCTTCCTTTTTTTGTGGTTACAAAATTCAGTTGCTACATGCTACAGTTATTCCTTTGCTGCAAAAAGGTTAATTCACAAAGCATGTTCATAATTCTAACTATCATAATTAAAACATAGAATTCCATCCACATTTCATGCATATCTACATATGAACCATGCAATACTATTATGTCATAACCATATTTCCATAATTATATTTTAGGTCTAAGTCTGCATAATAAGTATGAAAAGGTAGTATAATTTAGGAGTATTGTCTGGGAAATATATCTAAACGTGTCTAAAAGTATGTATGAAAGCAACAAAAAATGAGCTAATAACTAGACCCATCACTCCCCCCAATTAGCCTTTTTCTTTTCCCCAAGCAAAACATTAGGGGTATTGATTGTATTGCAAGGTAATCTACCTTACGTCCATAACAACATCAACTCCTTGGATTTGTTTCAAATAAAAACCATTATATGTTGCAAGTTGATTCATCCTGATATGCCTAGCCTTCTCTCATTCCTCACCTTTCTCCCTAGTCCAATATGGAACTGGATAAAGGAGGATAGGTGGATGGAAGGTGAGTGGTACCCAGTAAATCCCTTTATTAATACCAGTTTCTATATACCTATGTACCCTTTGAAGCATAATAGTGAAATTATACATTGGATGTTCCTTTTTTTGCAGTTCAGGGATCAAACTATTCCATTTGTTATGTACATATTTGTAGCACTATTGTCCTATACCCACATCTAACATTTAAATTCTTTCATAATCTGCCTTTCTAAGTTTCATATTTTTCTTGCCTACACCCTTATGATCAATGAGCTTCAACCATTTATCAATGATTACATCAAGGTTTTTAGCTTCTTTCCTTATGGGGAGAGAAATTGATTTCTGCTTTTTTCATACTCTTCCATTTCTTCATACTCTTCCATTATTTCACCCCTGAGTTGTTCATTTCTATAATAGGATGCAAGTGCCCTTATTTGAAGATCCCCTACAAAAATCAGAGGGTTCCACTCTGTTTCATCTTGGACTACATAATTATGTAGATAAAACTCATACAATTGATCTTGCTTCTCAAGTGTAGATTTAGAAAAAGTATTAAGAAACTCAAAAATTCTACTCATACCAACAAACTGTTTACTAATTAACCTACTAAAATGAAAATATAGAAATATTTCTTGTAGAAACAATGCATATGTCCTTGGTGGAGGTCTACATTTGATGATCTGTGCAGCTTTATCTACTATTTCCTCCAACCCGACTTCTGATCTGGTTTGTTCCATCTCTTTCTTTTCAAGTTCCTTTAGATACTCTTTAATCAAAATTTCTTTTTCCTTCTTCCATTTTGCCTTTTCCTGTGAAAAATCATCAATCACTCTCTAGAGCTGATGTCCAAGTGACAAGGTAGTATGGTAAGTTGGAGTTCTAATGGAAGGAGGTTTTTGATCCGGTATAACTAGTTCTCCATCCCTAGTTTTAGTTATGGCCAACTATGCCAATAAATCAAGCTTAGTACTGTGGCCATACATTTGCAATTTCTCCTCCATTCCCTGTATTTTTGCTTCTCTCTCCTTGTCCTTATGTTCATAGCTTTGTACTAACTCCTCCAAGTGTTTGATCATGTTTAAAGCCTCTTGGAGATCTTCATTACATCTCCTTCTATGTACATCTACTCAGTATTCATAAACTGTTCATTACCCCCCTCTTTATAGTTTCCATGAATGAGAGTATCTAGGGTTTATGTCTGTAATTTCTTAGCAGTGAACACATCATATGGTTCTGAATCAGAGGTAGTTGACACGTATCTTCTCCTTTTTACAAGTATATTTTCATTGCCATGGGCATCCCCCTTTACTTCAGATTCTGTTTCTACTATCATGATATCTTCTTGTTGTTGTTTTTTTCTCTTTTATTCTTCTTTTGGTTCCTCCATATTCCCCTCATGGAACCTTGTATCCTTAGTCTAATTGAACATATAGGTGTAGGGGTTTCTTTCTTAGCACTCTTCTCTTTTTTAACACCTTTTTTTTGGAACATCCTCTTTCTTCTTTTGAGTATCCCTCTTTTTCTTTGGAGTATCTTTCCTTCCTTCTGGTTTAGAGGGTGTAGAAGAGGTAGATGTACCGCCTCTCCTACTCTTGGATCTTTGTGATCTTGAAGAAGATGGTATTTCCTCAATTATAGGTAACCTAGACTCTGGTTCATTAGGTTCCTCATGCTCACCTTGGCTGCGGGCAGGTGAAGCCACAAGTGAGATACGAGGGCTTTCTTCTTCAAGTTCATTTTGGGGTTCTACATTCTTAGGTACCACAGGTGCATCCAAAAAAATGTTAATATTTGTACACTCCTTAAAATCTTCCCAATTCACTTGTGGGTGCCGAATCCTCAAACTTCTTTTTATCAGTAAAGCAATTAAACAGTGATGAGATAGAGAAGTGTCACTTTGTTTTCTTTGGTATTCTAATGCCATCCGTTTTAATAAATTATAAATTTTTTTTGGTACATTCACTAAATTATTATGCCGAAGGTGATTGAGTAGTTTAAAATGTATTATATATAAGAGGTTTTTCCTACTGTCACAAGTGATGTATCCAACAATGTAGGAAGCACAATTCTACCATAACTAGGGAAGAGAGAGTCTCTTTGTACCTTGTGAAGATGAGTCTAACTCCTCTCCTCATTCACAAAATTCTTCCCTAGCTGCAACTACATCCGCACATGTTGGGAACTCTTCACTTGTTCTAGGTAACCCAATGGATTGTGCAATTGTGGTCTCAGATGCATCTACTAGTAGTCCCTTCACCATAGCTTCATCATATTCAAGCATAGATGCAAACCTTCTTGTCATATCATCATTGAACTCTGTTAACTTCATGAAATAATCAAGCTAGCCAACCCTAGTAAAATTGGTAGAACCATTGCATCTTCCAGAATTTTATTATGAGGTGTTGGCTCCCTTCTGATGACATCGCCTCCCATTTTGGCTTACTTCTCTGATCAATGTGTTCAATTCAATTTTGGAAATTCAGCTCAATCTACTCTACCACCTTCATAAATCTTTGCCTTCCTGTTGTTTCCTCATATACTTTTACTACCACACCATATTGCAACTTTCCCTTCTTAGTACTAGCTTAAATTGAGCTCATGAACAGGTTCTAAGTTCAAGTATGGTTCAGACTAAGTTCAAGTTCTCGGAGTTTGAAATTTAGTAATTGGAAATGGCAGCAAAAAAGAGATATAATTAGGAGGGTTTTTCATGTTATTTTTATCCATTGAATTCGATTTAGGTGACATATTTCAAAAAAACTAACAAAAATACTGACAGAGTTGTACCCTCCCCCCATCTTAATTGTTGAAGTGATCTCACTTCACGTTTGTGATTGGAAGGTGGTTAAAATATGAAATAATGGAAATTAATGATATGAATAGTTTGCATGCATGAATTAATATGAAATACATAATGAAAGTTTAAAGAAGACTATATTAATCATGATAGCATACCTAAAGTACCGATCGTAAGAGATAACTATGCACCACTCATGTAAATTGAAAAAAATGTATCTAATTTTTTATTCGATGTGACAAAAAAAACTAAATGCTTATGAATTATGAGGTGGCGAGTGTAATTGATGGGACAATTATTACGGATATGAGCTGGCGATGTGACAACTCGAATTTTTGAAATGTGAATTGGCAACAAAAGAATCATGTTGCGAGTACTTATTATGAAGTGATGGATATTACATGTGGGTTTTATGAAATGAATGCGTGTGAACTTGGATTCAATATGGTGCCAATTAATTTTAATTTTAATTTTTTGCTACTAGATGGTGCTATGGGTACTTGCAGTGTCAAGACCTATTCAGAATGGTGACAACTATTAACCTATAGGTTCCTTCAACATCATGACCCTCTATGAATGTTGAAAAATAGGTCCCTTTGAAGATATTTTGAACATCATTATAACGTGCAGTGTGTGCTTTTGAGATAAAATGAGAAATTAATCCCAAGTGATCTTAGGTATTGAGTTGTGTAGCTCAATCTCTAGGTCACCAGAAGTGCTTGGTATGTCATTTGCCACTGAAACATCACTCTGTGTGTCAGATTCTATATTTGGTTCACCGCGAGCACCATATTGTTGAAACAGGGAGAATATAAAATCATTTTTCTATAATGGCTTCTTAAATAGCTTGAATATGTGGTTGTTTATAAGAAGTGAAAATATGACTACATCTATTGTATGTAGCTTGGCTGCCCGATTGGGATAAACTTGAATAATTTCATAGAGACCCAACCACCTAGATTGGAGCTTCCCCTTGAAGTGTTTATACCTTGAATCATATAACAGTGCCCAGTCCCCTACAGTGAACTCCTTTGTTTTAATGTACTGATTATGCCACTTCATCCTTTGTTGTTGTACTACCTTAGTGTGATGAATTGCTTCCATCTTTATTTCATCCAATCCATTTAAAGTATGCAACCTTTCCTTTTGAGCTTTTGTTAAGTCCATTTCTAGTTCTATTGTTGTCGTTAGTGTTTTATATTAAAACTCAATAGGAAGGACTGTTGTCTTACCTTATACTAACTCATAAGGTGTAAAATCAATGGTGTTTTTCTAGGTTATTTTGTATGCCCATACTACTTCAGGTAACCTTGCAACCCAATCTTTCCTATGTAGTTGCACTATCTTGGTGAGAATACTTTTAATCTCCCTATTAGTGACTTCCACCTGACCATTATCCTGAGGGTGGTAAGGTGTTGATTTCTTGTGTCTAATTTGGTATTCTTCAACCAGTTTAGTAATTAGGTTAGAAGTAAATTATGGACCTTGATCAATGACTATTTATCTAGGTACTCCATACCTAGTAAATATATCCTCGTACAAGAATTTAGCCACATTGCCATCTCTAGAAAATTTCAAGGCCTTTACTTCTACCCACTTGTTCAAGTAATCAGTGCAAACAAGAATATATTCCTTTGGCACCTATCACAAATCCTAGTTTATTTAACATCTTTGTGCAAAGTGGGCCAATAATAGCCAGTTGTGAGGATCTTAAAGGCTATCCTTTTTGCTGCAAAATGACCTCCACATGGCTCATCATGGCAAGCCTTCATGATATCAAAGATTTTGGTGGTGCTTAGAAAATCTGTGGCTATTTTTAATTTTTGGTGTCCCCCGAGCCTTCTAAAACTCCTCAATTGTATCTACTTAGGGTTCTAAATTGTGTACATGGCTTAAACCCTCCTAAAAACCTAATTGTTTCATGCCTTGGTCTTTTGTTATATCCACTCATTGACCTATTTTTCCCAGTTCTTGGTTGGCCAAGCTATAACTTATGTCTAGGGCGGTCATTCTTTAATCGACCCCTTTAGCTTGCATTTCCGATCACAACCCCTTTCAAATATTTGATCATTATCCCTAGGTCAAGGAAGTATTTCGCCTAAGTGTTATTTACCTAGGAATGGTCGCCCTTTTTAAGTTGCTAATATTTGCACGTGCATGTTTAATCTTTCAACACAGGCGATCGGATCTAAGTGATTCGATCCTGATCATTCCCCGCTCCCCCATTGGGTTTTAATATTCATTAAAATATTCCAATGGTCTGGTGGGCAGGTGCCACGTGTCTTATTAGTCAGTGAGGCCCATTATCATGTGAAGGCAACGAACATTAAGTCCTGTGAGATTAATGGTTGAGATGAAGTTGTTCGGGTTAATCCTGACCGTTCCCTGCCAGCCCGTGAGGGACCCACCAACACCTATCTCTCAAAGGGGAAGTGGGGAGGTGACATGTGGTGTGGTGGGATACGATGGGAACGTAGAAAAGGTGGTGGATGTTGATGTGTAGCTAGGTGGCACTGCATGATTGCTCGATGGGCCAACTCACATCGTTGTTGTGAGTTGTGCTATGCTATTATGGTTGACAGGTGGTAGATTTCATTTCATCAAAAGGACTCTAGATGTACTCAAGTTGATATGTTGTGCTCTCTTCGATTATGGTTATGCAATTTCTTGGTGATCAATGGCCTAGATTTAAGGGTGGAGATCAACGACTGTATTTTAAACCTTCATTAGGGGTTCGATCTCGTCCCTCCATCTTGCATTCGACGACAATAATTCAAATGCTAACGGCTAGCTACCTCATTTCGCAGGTAAACACAAAACAATAATGGTGTATCTACATTTTAGCTACCTGATTGATTCCAAACAACTCCAGATAAGATTTCTATGCTTCTTCCAAGCCAAATCAATGGATGAGCAACACCATTTATTCCTTGATGTGTTGCAGAGGTCAAGTTATTTGTCAGGGTTTGTCTTTCCTAATTATGATTGCGGATTTCATAGAGTGCCATACCTGCATTCATGAATGTCATTAGGATGGAGTGTGCTCGAGGTGTTAGCGGCCTTTATGGCCTGGTTGCTGCTCTATTTTGGGGGAAATTTTTGGTGTTTGTAATATGATCATGGTTCTTCTTTCTATAACCCTAGTTAGAATTAAGGTTTAGGATTTTGAATTCAAATATGAGTTATGCCTGCACTATAAAGGAAAATTTTGTTGTCTTGTTTTGGGTTCAAACTTCTTCTCTCCAAACCGAGGGGTTTGGTGTAGTGTTTCCCTTCCACGATTATGTTTTCTAGTTTTCTGTAAGTCTTTGATTTAGTCAAGTTGAATAGGGTAAGTCCTTATGACATAGATAGGGAATGCTTTAAGTTATGCTCTGTAATAACAACAAATGACTGCAATACACATTGTATTTTGTCTCAAATCTAAATGTCAATCTATCATGTTCTCCAAATATTGTACACGTTATCTTTTGAATCAAAGTTCTCAAGGGTTATTTTGATGCTTCAAGCATATTTTTTGTTTGAATTATTTTTGAGCTTGCCAATCATTCAAGGAGTGGTGTAATTTCTTGCATAGAGATAGTGGAGGTATTGTTACTACAATGTGGATTAATAAGTAATGTGATGGTGTTGTCCTTTTGTTGATTTCTTGCTGCAAGGTATTAGGGTTATGAGAAGCCATGGTTGGTATTTTGTAGGAGTTTATTTCATTCCCAACTTTGTATGGATTAGGAATTGATCAAGGAGATTCACCAAGTTTGAAGCTAGGGAAAAATTAAAATATTTAAATCAAAAACATTTCCTTTCTTTCTTAGTTTAAATTTTCTTTCATGTTTCTTGTTTGTCCTTTCTACACTACCAAAATTCACTGATAATGCAAAAGTTTGCATAGATGATTTAGCCCATCAAAGGCCTTCCACCATTGTAGTTTGATGATCTGATTTAATATATAGGGATACCCACCTTGGTCTTGCAGAGCCTAAAGTGTCGAGAAGAAGCTTTCCAATCATCTCCTATTCATTAGCCACTAACCTAGGGTCTCTAAGCATAAGGATTAGCTACCCTTTAGGAGAAACTAGACCATTAGCTAGAAACACCAACAGATTGGTGACTTTGCTGGGCAAGAAAGAACAAGAATCTTTGGTTGTATTTGTTATTGTTGTCCAGTTGAAACTACCCATCCGAGCCACCAACAGATTGGTGACTCTGCTAGGGATGAAAGAACAAGAAGTGTAAGAATCTCTAGGTGAGCAACTAAAAATATGCTCTACCTCTTTGCGAGTCACATACAATGGCGATTCCATTGAGGAAGATAGAGATATATCCATTTGGGAGAGTCATGAAATTTGTTGATATGAAGTTTTGGGTCAGATGATTCAAAGGGACCTGCATACTTGAAGAGGGAGATTATTGTAATATTTCTAGTGTGTTCTTGAATTTTGGTACTTTGTTCGTGGAGAGAACTCATAAATACCTATACCTTGAAAGGAGCTCTTTGCTGCTTGAAGATCTTTTCCTCTTTCAAAGAGGCGGGGACTCTACAAAATCTTTATATCATCAAAAGAGTTGGTTGCAACAATTTTAAGGTATTTTCCTATTGCAACATTTCGTATGAAGGTCTGCAACAAAATTTCTAGTAAATTTTGTCCCTTATTCAGCGCTTTAAGGTACTAGTTGAAAATGGAATTGAGAAACTAGATACTCTGAAGCAGAAATTTGTAGAGAGTTAAATATTATTTTATAAAAATGTATAACCAAATAGGTTCCCCCTCTACAAGCTATTTTTCCATAACTAAACCACAGTCATATCCTCGAAGGAAACCTTTTTCTTTGGAGATATATAACCCTCTAGATTTCAGTAAAATACATGGTCATCCACATGTTGTTCAAAGAGAGATAAAGGAGTATTTCCTAAGTTTAGAGTCGGTTTAGAAGAATCAACATCAAGACATTTGTAGTATTTCACTAGTTTGATGGTGAAATGTCAGATAGAAGAAGAGGGGATTTTCATGAAATTATTTGTAAGAACTTTAGAGAATGATGCTAGGGATTGGTTTTGTGATCTTTCCCTACATTCTATTTGTTTATGGCATAATTTTAAAGAGATATTCATGGATTAGTTTTGTGAAGTGAATAATGAATGTTTGTTTGATAGCAGTTTTCTACATAGTCAGGAAGTTGAAAAATAATATGAAGTTGAAGTTGAAACTTTATCACCTCTAGACGCATTATGGAACATAGAAAGATATGCGGATGTATCCCCATCTAACTTTCATGATAAATTCATGGAATTTTGGTTTGTTATACCAGAATCAGATAGGCTAGATGAATCAACGTGTGTTGATTTATTTTGTGAAAGACTTGAACCATGTATGAGTAGAGTGCCACAAAGATGGAAGCTTTCTGGAGTTATAGAGATAGATGGTTGGCTTTCATTGATTGATAAGTTGATAAAGATGCATGGATATCACTTCTTGTCTAAAATGTGTGATGGTATTTATTCAAGGTGTTTGGTTGGTATAGAAAAGAACAGTGACGCATCTTGTAGTGGTGAAGATTCTACTTTTGAGTAGCCTACAAAAGAATTGTGTAGATGGTTGTTATGAGAGCAACCAAAATGTAAGGTATGATAAAGTGATAAAAAAATTGATGTCATACCTTCTGCAGATGTTGAAAAAATAGAGGTAGAGAGTTTTCTATTTATATGAGATGAATGTGATAGTATTTGTGGTGATTTTCAACTAGAAGAAAGTAGCAATGATAAATCTAATGGCGATTTCCAGTTTGACAATGTGGGATATGACTCTACCGATTGTTGCAGCAGTAGGGAAGAGGAAGAAGATATGTGTGCAAGAGATTCATTAGATGAATCGAGTTAGATATTTGATTGTGATGGGCATGCATATGATGGTGATACAAGTGGTGAACAAGAAGCTACTTCTTTTTTTGATTTCTCACCTTCTTTTGTCCCTTGTTATGGTTTTGAAGTTTCCACTGAATTTCTACATGAGAATAGCATAGATGTAGATATATGTGTAGATAAAAATGAAAATATTAATGTTAGTACAACTAAGGATGTCATTTATGATGAGTTTGTACTTGAGGAGTATGATTGTATGAATCATATGGATGCCAATGAAATTTTTTTTTTAGGGGGTGTAGCTCATAGTCTTCCTCATGAGCACTGGACTTCAAATTTGTCATGGCAGAACAATTTTATTGAGGTAAGTTCCACAAATGTGTGTCATGATTCTATTTTTTGTGATACATATGCCTTAGTAGATTGCAAAGAGGATGAAGAAGAGAGACAATTTGAAGAGTATAGCTCTTCACATGAAATTTCTCATGATTTGAATGGATGTGTTGATGAGGTCTGCATCAACATTGAGGACTCCAAGCATGCTACTTGTAGTTCTGATGAGTAGCAAAAGGGCATTAATTTTTTGGCTGCTCATGTCCCTTGTGTGCCTGAGCTTCAAAGTTTTTAGTTTGACTTGTTTGAGGATGAGTTTCCCTCTGCATGTCAGCATGATGAGATGGTATATTTTTTTTCCATGTGAGTTGGAGGCATTCTCTTTTGGCCTCGATTCATGTGAGGCGGTCAACTAATATGAAAATATAATGGTTTCATATGGTGTTGATCAATGTTCTCTATTTTTGTCATTGAATACATAATAAAAAAATGCAAGGGGTGGCAATGAGGTGGCCTATATCATGCAGTTACCATGTAATAGAAAAGCCAAATATAGGGAAATTTCTCATTTGTTCAAAGGTAACCTAATATTTATTTTTATAGGAAAGAGGCTACTTGTGCTACTATGGTGTGACACAAATAATTATTGGTAGAAGATTAGCTCCTTTAACAAATTGGTGTTTGACAGGGGTAAGTGTTGACTTCCCTTTTCCATTTGGTGGCTCAAGGCTATCAAGTGAGGTTTGAAATATTGGGTTGGATCCATTTCCCAATGGTTGGCATGGTTTGCTTCTCTAGAGATTTGAATTCTCACTCTGCTTTGTCAAGTAGACATTCCCAACTAGAGCCACTAGTGGTGCTTGCAAAATAAATGGCTATTTTAATTTTTGGTGCCCCATGAGCCTTCAAAAAATCCTCAATTATATCTTCTTAGGATTATAAATTGTGTATAGGGCTTAAACCCTCCTAAAACCCTAATTGTTCCATGCCTCGGTCTTTTTTTATATCTTCTCATTGACCTATTTTTCTCGGTTCCTTGTTGGCCAAGCTATAACTTATGTCTAGATCAGTCATTCTTTAATCGATCCCTTTAATTTTCCATTTCGGTCATGGCCCCATTCAAATATTTGATCATTATCCCTAGGTCAAGGAAGTATTTCACCTAAGTGTTATTTACCTAGGAATGGTCCCCCTTTTTAAGTTGCTAACATTTGCACGTGTAGGTTTAATATTTCAATACAGGCGATTAGATCTAAGTGATTCGATCCTAATTATTCCTCGCTCCCCCATTGGGTTTTAATATTCAATAAAATATTCCAATGGGCTGGTGGGCGGGTGCCACATGTCTTATTAGTTAGCGGGTCCCATTATCATGTGAAGGCAATGAATATTAAGTCTTGTGAGATCAACAGTTGAGATAAAGTGGTTCGGGTTAATCCTGACCATTCCCTGCTAGCCCATGGGGGACCCGCCAACATCTCCTGTCTCTCAAAGGGGAAACGGGGGGGCAATGTGTGACATGGAAGGACCTAATGGGAAGGAAAATGAGGCGGTGGATGGTGATGTGTAGCTAGGTGGTGCTGCATAATTGCTCGATGGGCCAACTCACATCGTTGTTGTGAGTTGCGCTATGCTAATGTGGATGACAGGTGGCAGATTGCATTTCATTAGAGGGACTCTAGATGTACTCATGCCGATATGTTGCATCCCTGTGATGATGGTTATGCAATTTCTTGGTGATCAACGACCCAAATTTAAGGGTTGAGATCAATGACTATGTTTTAAACCTTCATTGGGGGTTCAATCTCATCTCTCCATCTTGCATCCGATGACTAGAATTCAAATGCTAATAGCTAGCTACCTCATTTTGTGGGTAAACACATAACAATAATGGCATATTTGCATTTTAGCTACCGGATCGATTATGAATGGATCCAGATTGGATTTTTGTTCTTCTTCCAAGCCAAATTAATTGATGAGTGACACCATTTATCCTTTGATGTGTTGCAGAGGTCAAGTTCTTTGTCAGGGTATGTTTTTCTTGATTTTGATCACAAATTTCATGGAGTTCCATACTTGCATTCATAAATTCCATCAGGATGAAGTGTGCTCGAGGTGTTAGGGGCCTTTATGGCCTGGTTGTTGCTCTGTTTTGGGGGAAAATTTTGGTGTTTGTAATCTGATCAGGGTTATTCTTCCTATAACCCTAGTTAGAGTTAGGGTTTAGGATTTTGAATTTGAATCTAAGTTATGCCTGCACTATTAAGGGAAATTTTGTTGTCTTAAATTTTGTTATCTTGTTTTGGGTTTAGAATTCTTCTCTCCAACCTAAGGGGTTTGGTGTAGTGTTTCCCTTCCATGATTATGTTTTCTAGTTTTTTGTAAGTCTTTTATTGAGTCAAGTTGAATAGGGTAAGGCCTTATGACATAGATAGGGAATGCTTTAAGCTATGCTTTGTAATAACAACAGATGACTACAATACACATTGTATTTTTTCTCAAATCTAAATGTCAATATGTCATGTTCTCTAAATATTGTACATGTTATCTTTTGAATCAAATTAATCAAGGGTTATATTGATGCTTCAAGGATATTTGTTGTTTGAGTTATTTATGTTCTTTCCTATCATTCAAGGAGTGGTGTAATTACTTGCATAAAGATAATGGAGGTATTGTTGCTGCAATGTGGATTAATAATGTGATGGTGTTGTCCTTTTGTTGGTTTCCTATTGCAAGATAGTAGGGTTATGAGAAGCCATGGGTCTGTTGTAGGAGTTTATTTCATTCTCGACTCTACATGGATTAGGCATTGGTCAAGGAGATTCACAAAGTTTGAAGCTAGGGAAAAATCAAAATCTTTAAATCAAAAAAAAATTCTTGCTTAGTTTAGATTTGCTTTCATATTTCCTATTTTTGCTTTCCACACTACTAGAATTCACTGATAATGCAAAAGGTTGCATAGATGATTTAGCCCATCAAAGGCCTTTCACCATTGTAGTGTGATGATTTGCTTTAACATATAGGGACACCCACCTTGGTCTTGTAAAGCCTAAAGTGAAGAGGAGAATCTTTCCAATCATCTCCTGTTCATTGGCCACTGACCTAGGGTCTCTAAGCATAAGGAGTAGCTACCCTTCAGGAGAAACTAGACCATCAAGTGGAAAAACTAAAAAAATTCATCTTCCCTTATGCACCTTCTCATGATATTGTCAGGGCCAGTGTAGAATAGATAACTTGATACCTAGGAGTATTGGAAACATTTGTGTACCAGTTGTGTCTTTTCCTTTGTAGAAAAGTGTGGTGGAATCTACCTTGTTACAAAATAATTGGAAATATCAACATACCAGGTTATATGTATATTTAGAGAAAATAAGTGTTCATCTAGAAATGAATCATCCACCACTCCTTCACTTGATTGTGTTGGAAATATTGACATAAAATTTGCCACTACATTTTCCTTATTAGGCTTGTTCACTATGGTAATCCCAAATTATTATATAAAAAGCAACCATCTTACCAATCTACCCCCAACTACTATCTTTTTCATCAAATATCTGATTGTTATATGTTTTGTATGGATAAAAACTTAATAACCATTAATATAGTGTCTGAATTCATTTATAGCATACACCACTGCAAGCATCTCCTTTTCTGCAATAGTATAGTTCAACTCTGCTCCTTGAATATTCTTGTTGATGTAATAAATTTCATACCATTTATTACCTTCGTTCTTACCCAAAACAAATCCCATATAAAAATTTGAAGTATCTATATGTATATGAAAAGGTAAGGTCCAATTTGGTCCCCTCAAAATAGGGGCTTGAGTCAGGGATTTTTTCAGCTCTTCAAAAGAGTGTTGTCACCCCGATGTCCATTCAAATTCAATGTCCTTACTCAACAAAACAAATAATGGTGTAGAAATTTTATTGAAATCTTTAATAAAATGCCTGTAGTAACATGGCCAAGGAAACTTCTAATATCTCTTTACTTTTGTGGAATAGGTAATGTAGATATAATTTCTATTTTTTGTGGATCAACCTGAATCCCTTCACTGGATATGAAGTTCCCTAATAATATGCCTTGTGTCATCATCATAAAGCACTTTTCATTACTGAGTGGCAGGTTGTGTTCTTTACATATTTTTAACACCTTTTCCAAATTTCCAAGGGCTTCCTCATAGGTTTCACCATATGTAGTGAAATAATCCATGTATATCTCCATATAGTCATGTGCATAGTTAGAAAAGACGTTGAGTACTACCCTTTGAAAGGTAGTTGAAGCATTGCATAAGCCAAAGGGCAGAACATAGTAGGAATAAGTCCCCTAAGGACATGTGAATGTAGTTTTGTCCTAATCTTCTAGAGCAATTTTTATCTGGTTGTAACCACTGAAACCATCTAGAAATAAAAATCAATTTTTCCCAGCTAGAGATTCAAGCACTTGATCTATGAAGGGCAAAGGAAAGTGGTCCTTGCTAGTTGTTGTATTCAGTTCCCTGTAATCTACACAAACTCTCCATTTTCCACCTTTCTTAGGAACAATTACCAAAGGTGAGACCCATTCATTGTTAGATATGGGATAGATAAAACCTGCATCAAGAAGCTTTCAAAGTTTAGCTTTCACTATGCTTCTCAAAGCAGGGTTCATACATCTTTGAGTCTGCCTAATGGTTCTATAACCATCATTAATATAAATCATGTGCATACATAATTTAGGATCTATGCCTTTCATATCATGGTAATCCCATGCATATGCTACTGAGTGTGCCTACAACACTGTGTGTAAGGAATTATATTGTTCTACAATCAAGGCATTATCTATATTCAACATTTTTCCTGGCATGACTTCTAATTCCATGGATGATTCTTACACAGATGAGAGGTCAAGGCTTGGAATGATTGGTACACACTGTTGTGGAAATAAGGAATAAAAGAGTTGAGATATCTCTTCTGAGGAATTGGCTGGTATAATACTTTACAGGGGGTCTTGTAGGCATGTGAGACAGTCTTGTTGTAGTGGGATCCTACCATAGTCATTTTGGATTATGTGAGAAATAAGCTCATCTTCATCTTGGTCATCCAACAAAGGGTTGCATTTTATGGTCATCAATGCCTATAGAGAATAGTTATCTTCCTCATCTAAAGTGGGCCAAATAATTTGCTCAAGATGATCATAAGGTTGTGTTGGAGGATAGAGAACCAACTTCTTGGTTATTGTCCCATTAGATATAATCATATTTCTAGAGCTACAACCTATGAATGCATTGGTTGTAGCTAACTAAGGTCTGCCTAGAATGAATGGGTAGCCTGCAAGATTAACCTTTAGTTTTAGAACTATAAAATCAACAGGATATTCCCAAGAATCCAATACAATAACTAATTCTTCAATGATTCCTTCGGGCTTGACTGTTGACATATCAACTAGCTGTAAAATAGTTTGTGTAGGTCTAAGATTGGCTAACTAAATTAATTGCATTGTTTCTTTTTTCATAACATTGATTGTTGCCCCCAAGTTTATCAAATTATTTTTGATGAGGGTTCCATTAATCTTGACATCCACTACTGGACTACCAGGATTTGTAGACTTAGGGACAATGATATTCCCTAACATAATATCTGCAAGGTTTCCAAGGACATGGACGGTTTGAGGATCCTTTCCTTTCCTTCCTAGTTTCTTAAGACATAAATCCCTCACAATTTTAGTGTAAATAGGGATGTCTTTGATAGTTTGGATGAGTGGAATCTTGATGCTCACATATTTTAATTGACCTAAGAGATCTATCTCAGCTTGTGTGTGGTTTCTTTGAATAGCTAGACATTCAGGAAAAGGATGCTTTAGACTTACGATATTTTGGTGTACCTGATTTGACTCAGGTTCCAAAGGTGTTTTGTCTAGAGCTTCAATTGTAGTTTCCTCATCCTACATATCTATAATTTGAGGGGATGAAGTCCTAGCAAGTTGTTTTCCTGATCTAAGGTGGACATCACTAACCTCTACCCCATAAATGGGGTATTGCATAGCTTCATTAGTATAGGCCTATTAAACAAGATTTTTGTTAGGGTTAGGTGTAGGTTGGGCATGTATTTGTTGTTTCCTGGATGGTTGGGATGTAGGATTTGATGGAGGCATGATAGCTTGTTGTTGTGGTGAGGAGAGAGCATAGGCTACTGATATTTCATGTTTTGCTACTGTCACTGCTAACCTTTTTGCCACTGAGGCTTCCACTGAATCTATTGTGCTGGACATTGTGAATTGTAATTGAAGACCTAAATTTTTTGTTGTGGCCAAGGATTTGGCTGCTGCTAGTTCCAATTTTTTTATGGTCATTGTTGAGGGTTTTGCCATGGATTTTGGTTTGCTGGCTAGGGCTGAGAGTTCCAAGCAATTTTTTTATGATTCCTAATAGAAAAATATGAATTAAATTTAAGGGGGTCTTGTAGCATACCTTGTCTTTGTTTCCATGACCTCCTTTGTGCTATATAAAAGAAATGTCCATCATCTCCTTCAATTGGCTGAAAATCAGGTTTCTCAACTTTATCTTGTTGGATATTGTAATAAACCATTCTAAATTATTACTTTAATAATTATTATTGGAATGACATATGAATATATTCAAATTAAAAAGACATAACTAAGAAGCTATAGTCAATCATAGCAACACATGTCATTAAAATGAGTCAAGATTTATATATTCAATTACAATATCTAAGTTTGACTTGGCTCATAAAGCCACACAATCAATACAATGTACAAATTTTACATCAAGGTTACATCAAGGTTACATCATGGTTACATCATAGACTAAGATAGTCTTGTATACATCCAAGGATTCCTCTTGAAACTTTCCTCCTCTAGTGGACGATAACATGGTGGAAGTGATTTACCGCCCAACCATGAAGCTTACGCTTCCCCATAATTCTTCCAACTTGAAGAATACCCAACCTTGCACATAAAGTTTAGCAAGAGAACAATCTGGAAGGTGGAATCTGGTGCATACCCATACATCAACATGCATTTCTATCTAAAATTTAGAAAACAAAATGCAAGATCTATACTAGGAATGACAAAGTGTTATCACATAGTCCATACATACATAATGAACTGAATTTCTTGGCCAAGCATAAAAATAATGTTACAACAACAAATAATAGATTATGGTAAAGAAAACCTATATTCTCTAAACTCCATCTCGACACCCATCTTGGAAGGTAACTTTCAACATCAATTTATCTGATAGCAACTAACTACCCCCTAGCAGCATCTACCCTTAGGTGCTCTAGTCTACTAGGTGTTGTTGTTATATTCAATTCACAATTCAGAAATAAATCTAATGGAAACTGATCAAACATTATACATCCATTAAAAGCACATGTCACAAGGTTAATTTTATTGTAACTAAGTATTCATTTGAGAATGGAAACAAAATAGGAAACAAAATAAGGTATGTCACAAGTATGTGTATGTACGTAGATAAATGTCTACATGCATACACATATATGTGCCTACTTAAGTTATGAATTTGTGCATACATTCTAAATTTAAAACCAATAGATCAGATTTTTATCATTCAAATAATATTTTAAAATATCATATAGTATATCACAAGAAGTAATAATTTTAAGAATAAGTCTGATTGAACAGTTTCCCATATAATGTTATGTCATTTGTATCAATCATGCTATGATAAAAAATTGTTCTATTATAATCACACAGTTACTGTTTAATAGAACGATGTTGTCTGTAACTAATCAATCACAATTTATAATAAAATTATGTTGTTTACAAATGAGCACATACTATTTATAATAAAATGATGTTGTTTCCAACTAAACAGTTACATAATGATGCTATTTACATATAAAACATACAATGTTTATAACAAAACAATATTATTTTAGCTAAACAATTACATAGCAATATTGCTTCAGCTTAACAATTACATAACAATGTTGTTTCAGCTTAACAATTACGGAACGATGTTGTTTCAAGTAAATTTTTCATAGTTTATAACAAAATGATGTCATTCATAGCAAAAAAAATCACTATTTACACTAATACAATGCTGATTAAAGTGAATTAGTTATAGTTTATAGCAAAGTAATCAGTTTGAAAAATCTTATAGTTACAACTCCAAGTTTCCATTGCTTCGTTAATCCGAGCTTTATCATTCTAAACAATTGGATATAAAATTTCATGTAAAAAGATAACCCAATGAAGTTGTTAATAAATTTTGAAAGGTACTTTAAAGAACTTGAAAAACATGCTAACCATTTATCAACAATGATAAAATGTTCAAAATCAAGGAATAAATCTCTTCTAGGCTTGGGTTGAAACCCTCATTCAATGATAACATATGTATTTTTGTCGTTCTAAGAATGACCCTCAATCGTTGACTATGGCTCCATACATGGTGGCTGAGGTTGGCTAGAAAGTAATCATCCCAAGGACGTTTATGTGTCATTCGTGGTGAGTGATGGGTTACAATACTATACATGCAAGCAATTTAAGAGAACAAAATAATCATTTAGCCTTTATCCTTTAAGGATTAGGTGACATGAACCATAATATCCCTGTGACATAACATATATTTGTAACTACAAGGAAATAACATAATCCCACCGTCACCCATGGTGACGAGGCAACCAAGATCATTTGAAAAACCTTCAATTCGGGATTGAAGATGATGGCTTTGCATCGTATGGGCGACAATCAGATGAATAATAATAAGAAAAAAAAAATGTATCATAATCTTTCTATGAAAGATTTGGCCTACCCTTTAAGGGTGGTATGGATTTAAAAAGAATCACATCGCTCCAATCACAGGCTTATCGGATTACTCAGAAGCCTTGTGATGAGCTATACAATAGAATATATGCATTCCTATACACAAGGGTAGTGGCATTTAAATCTTACAGAGTGATATAAAATCGGCTTCCAAGCTACTACCATTGCATACACTAGCAAATCGAGTATAAAAACAAAATGGCATGGTTGTACTTAAAAACAAAAAACACTAAACTGATTCAAATGCTTTACATAAGAAGTTCAATGAACAAGTTTTACTCTATTTAATGGAATCGACTAAGTAACAATTCAAATTTTGCAAAGATAATAGATAATACTGTAAAATGAAATGAAAAGCAAATATTTTTAATGAAAAACACCAAATACCTCTGAAAACGAGGATTTTTCCTTCAGATCTTTCCCTTGATGCTTTGTTGAACAACCCATTCTCTCTGTGTTTGTGTCGATGTTCTCCTCCCAGATTAGCAACTTTCCTCCATTCACTGCCCTTCACTAAGAGGCTATTTTTTGAATGTTAATGGAAATTAATTATTTTTGCCTCCTCACTCTCATAATTTTGAATATTTCCTTCATGTGGATGGTAGACCACGACCTTTGTGGGATTTTCTCATGATTTTGTTTTAAATTCTAAGAGTCTGATAATGATAATATTGGTTTTCAAATTCAATTGACAAGGAATATAAATATGTATGTGTATATTTATAGAGTTTTACATGACATAGGTTGGCCAAAATAAAATAAAATCAGGGCGCCCAATATAGGTCAGCCAAGACGGGTCGGCCTTGTACAAATTTTAAATACCCATTCAAAATTCAATATATAAATATTTTAAAACCACTTTAAATAAGATGACCCCAAAATATTAAATATCGAAGGCACTTGACACTATTCTCAAGGTAGCCAACTTTCTCTATCTTGTTGATGAAGAAAGGGTACAAAAATCGAGGTAGATTCTTATTCACCCTCTTTTCCCATTTGTTGTCTCTTGGAAAGCACCTAAAATTTATTTAACACATTATTGAGGTTAGCCTGGCTGGGAGTTGGGATGAATTTTAATCTCAAATAAATAGACTTTAACTCATTTTCATATTTTTTCAATACTTTTTCCCAATCAATTTTGGACTCTTGATATTTATTCATAGTAGTGATATACATGGAAACATCCTCTAAATTATTTTTCAATTATAACTCCATCTTTGAAATTTAAATAAATATCATTCCACCATTGCATCAATACATTAGCTTTCATATATTCTTAGCTTTTTCTCAGTCATCACTTCCAAAAATAAAGTGTAGACATGAATGATATCATCCAAATTGCTTTGCATCTTTAGGACTTGTTGCAAGGCTCCATCCATTATCTCCCTTCTGAACTTGAAGCCCTCAATCCACTCTTTTGGCTTATTTGTTTCCTTAGAAGCAAAAACCTCTTCCTTAACTAGTACATCTTCAGGAATCTCAAGCATCTTGACAAGCTTGACCATGGATTTGTCATCAATCACCTTGCACTGTGTTGCCATATTTATATTCATATGAACCTATTTCCGGTTTAGAATCTCTAAAATCTATTCCAACCTCTTGTTAAGTTCATTTTCTGGCCCACTACTACCTGTCTCTTGCCTGGTGATCACCATGTTGACTCACACTTAACCTACATCACATTCACGTGTATCACATCTTAACACCGGGTTCTACGAATAAATGTTCTTATTCTACATTTCATTACATACACATGCATATATCACTCATTCATCAAGGACATACACATTCATGCATTGAAAACATATTTTGGAGTTCTTTGTTTGAACACACCCAAAAATATCATCTTATTTTATTTGTATTAAAATGTGGGTCAATAAACCCTTATTTACAAAGGCTTCTCGCTACATTATTGAGTTTTCTCGTCATTAGAAAGAGGACATTCCTCTGGGTCCTCATCTAAATTTACATCAAATTTCGTAGAAGAGGATGGTTGAGCACGTAGGCTCTCCTTTTCCTCTTTAGTTAATAAGGGTGCATTGGATCCACACCCTAGAGGCCAGTCCTTGATTGCAGAAAGCTTTTTGATATTAGGTGTTCACTTCTCCTCAATCTTCTTGCCTCTCTCTAGCTTAAGACATGTGAGGTCTTGATCTAGAATCTCATCGTCAGGAATCTCAGGTTGAACCTCTATCTTAGCATTTTCTTCCATTACAACTTTCTTATGGGAGGTTCTAATAGTTTTCCCTTTCTTTCATCCTGCCTTTGACCTTCCCATACCCACATTCAACAAGGCTCGATCAATTCTCAGGACAACAAAATTTGGTCAAGGGTCAACTATCCCTAGTCAAGACTATGATAGACTCAAAAGGCATAGAGTTGAACCCTAAGCTCTAATACCAAATGTAATAACCCATTCTAAATTATTACTTTAATAATTATTATTGCAATGACATGAATATATTCAAATTAAAAAGACATAACTAAGAAGCTATAATCAATCATAGAACCATATGTCTAATTAAAATGAGTCAAGATTTATATATTCAATTTGAAAGTCAATTACAATATCTAAGTTTGACTTGGCTCATAAAGCCATAAATACAAATTTTACATCAAGGTTACATCATAAATTAAGATAGTCTTGTATACATCCAAGGATTCCTCTTGAAACTTGCCTCCTCTGGTGGAGGAGAACATGGTTGAAGTGCTTTATCGACCAACCACAAAGCTTACGCTTCCTCATAATTCTTCCAACTTGAAGAATACCCGACCTTGCATGAAAAGTTTAGCAAGATAACAATCTGCAAGGTAGAATCTATTTTAGCTTAACAATTACAAAACAATGTTGTTTCAAGTTAAACGTTCATAGTTTATAACAAAATGATGTCGTTTACAACAATACAATCACTGTTTACACTAATACAATATTGATTACAATGAATCAGTTCACTTATATAAAAAAACAAAGCAATTTGCAATAGTTTATAGTTACAGCTCCAAGTTTCCATTACTTTGTTAATCCAAGATTTTTCATTCTAAATAATTGGATATAAAATTTCATGTAAAAAGATAACCCAATGAAGTTATTAATAACTTTTGAAAGGTATTTAAATGAATTTGAATGACATGCTAACAGTTTATCAACAATGATAAAATGTTCAAAATCAAGGAATGAATCTCTTCTAGGCTTGGGTGTAAACCCTCATTCAATGTTAACATATGTATTTTTGTCATTCTAAGAACAATCCTCAGTCATTGATTGTGGCTCCATACATGGTGGCCGAGGTCAGTTAGAAAGTAATCATCGCAAGGATATTTGTATGTCATTCATGGTGAACGATGGGTTACAATATTGTACATGCAAGCAATTTAAGAGAATAAAATAATTGTTTAGCCTTTATCCTTTAAGGATTAGGCGACATGAACCATAATATCCTTGTGACATAATAGATATTTTCAACTACAAGGAAATAACATAAAACCCATATTGAAATATGGGCGACATAAGCCCATCAACACCCATAGTGATGAGGCAACCAAGATCATTTGAAAAACTTTCGATTTAGGATCAAAGATGATGGCTTTGCATGGTATGAGCGACCATTAGATGAATAATAATAAGAAAAACAAAATATATGTATCATAATATTTATGTGAAAGATTTGGCCTACCCTTTAAGGGTTGTATGGATTTAAAAAGAATCACATCGCTCTAATCACAGGCTTACCAGATTACCTAAAATCCCTGTGATGAGTTATACAATAAAATACATGCAATCCTATACACAAGGGTAGCAACATTTAAATCTTATAGAGTGATATACAATTGACTTCCAATCTACTGGCGTTGCATGCACTAGCAAACCAAGTATAAAAACAAAACGACATGGTTATACTTAAAAATAGAAAACACTAAACCAATTTGAATGCTTTACATAAGAAGTTCAATGAATAGGTTTTACTCTATTTAATGGAATCGACAAAGTAACGATTCAAACTGTGCAAAGATAATAGATAATACTGTAAAATGAAATGAAAAGAAAACATTTTTAATGAAAAGCACCAAATACCTTTGAAAACGAGGATTTTTCCTTCAACTTTTCCCTTGATGCTTTGTTGAACAACCTGTTCTGTCTGTGTTTGTGTCAATGTTATCCTCCTAGATTAGCAAGTTTCCTCCATTCACTACCCTTCACTAAGAGGTTGTTTTTTGAATGTTAATGGGCATTAATTATTTTTTCGCCTCACTCTCATAATTTCAAATATTGTCTTCATATGGATGGAAGAACACAACCTTCGTGGTATTTTCTCATGATTTTTTTTTAAATTCTAACAGTCTGATAATGATAATATTGGTTTTCAAATTCAATTGACAAGGATTAGAAATACGTATGTTTGTATATATATATATATTTATATATTTTAACATTCATTCACATTCACTCATATTTGTTCTTTGATCTATATATATATATATGTATTCACATATATATACACACATGTGTGTATATATATATATTATTTGTTTGAAGAGGTCTATGTGTTCCATATACCAACATTTAATTAAATAAAAGAACCTTTATTTCATTTCAAGCAAAAAAAATAGATTTTTACTTAATTTCATATAATGAAATTCTTATCCTTTTTTATTCATACTTTAGAATACATACTATCGTTTTCTTCCAATTTCTCAAAACATAAAATTAAGGTAAACAATTTAAACATGAAATAATGGGTTTAATTTTTCCTACAAACCATTCATTTTCAATAATTGGAGAAATTTGAATAATGTAATTGAGTTCTTCTATATGCAAAAATTTCAAATGCAAATCATCATGCCATTTATGGTGTGTGCACCTAGATTCCATCTAGCTTATCGTTCGATCTGGCTAAATGATCCTACTTCAACCATGTTCTCATCCTTCAACCTGTTAGCTTGCAACTGCACACACTTGCACTTGTCAAAATTCATTAGTAATGTTCAAATCATAATAATATATAAGATAATTCAAAAAGATCACCTAGTCAACAATGGTCAACTTCTTTCAATCTTTTCAAAAATATCAAAATTTCCATTCAACATATTGAATTTCATCAATAATTCAATTTATCATATTATAATTAAAAAGCAATAAATTTGGGTTATGACAGATACTAGCCACTCTCTTGCATTTACAATTTGCCTTTCTTTGCCTACAACTTGGATAGTATTTAGTGAGCATGGCCTCAACTTCCTCCTGCTTCTTCATGATGTGGAGAGTATCCAATTGATTTTCTAAATGGTTGATAATTTCCTCCTTCATGTTGGACAACAAATTTCTTAACTCTATCTTTGAAACCCCTGTAGATGATTTACCGATAGTGGATGTCCTATCTCCTCTTGATCTTTTAGTGAAGGTCCTAGAATAATTCCTACAGAACTTACATATGGCTTGAAATGGTATTTGAGAAATATCTCCTTGTCTAATGAGGTTCAAGGCATCCATATAGTTATCATTGAATCCTCTCAAAAAGACTAACTTGAGGGACTCTTCAGACAACTTGTTTTGTGGATTTTTCTTCAAAGCAAATTGAAATCTCTCCACATAATCTTCTAGTGGTTCATGCTCCTTCTATGAAATTCTAAAAATGTCATCTTTCCTTCTATCAAGTCCCCTACAATAGTCTTGATACTTCTCTAAGAACAATGTCTTCATAGTGTCCCAATTAGGAACAACATCCCTACGTAATCCCATGAACCATCTTAGGGCTGCATATTTTAGAGTTGTAGGGAAGAGTTTGAGCCTATGGGCATCATAAATATAGTCATAACTTCTACATAAGACATCAATTCAAATAGAAATGTATCTGGGTCCTCAATCATTAACCCATAAAAGATTGGTAAGGTTGAAGGAGGGATGTTCTTCAACATTGTAGCCCTTTCCTGGTTAGTGATTGGGAACTCAAATGTTGCACATTCAGGATCATCATCCACTGCATCCCCCATGGTGTGGTATGTTCCTTTTGTAAGTGTAGTAGATGTTGGTGATAGGGAAGTTTCTTCTTCAGTATTACCCTTGCTCTGAGTACTGGGTTCACCAATTTCTGCTATAGCTTCTTGGCATGAAGAGGGAATGAATCTACCCAAAGAATCTCTCTACCTCTGTATACATGAAATATGGATTTATATAGCAACATGTCTGCACAATGTTAGTGTAAATTCTGGTGTTGAAAAAGATTAAGTCTAACAATCCTAATGCTAAAAACAAAATGTAAACTATGAAAGTTGTAAAAATAAGTCTATGAAGATAGCACCATCCCCGACACTAGCACCAAAAATGTATAGTCTAAAATAATGTGTTGTAAACTTGGTAGAACTTACACAATTCAGAGGTTTATCTGACTGAACAGTTCACTCAACATTGCAAAGGCTACATTAAAATGTCAACCGAAGGTTTGTAAACTTGTGATGGTGTAGCATCGTATATGCCTTCAGAGACTCAAAACTTCCTAAGCTATCCTATTCAAGTTATTCTACTTGCTGGAAATTCACAGAATTGCATAACAATAAAATACATAAACTAGAACTAATTGCTATGAGTACCTACAACTTAGACTGTAACTAGACAGTTGTTGATAAAACATTACCGTATCAACTCAAAAATGATAAAAACTAATGACTTAACTAATTTAACATCTAGAGTACTACTGTTTAACCATTACATGCATGTTCATGAACATTTATTACCAATAAGCAAAGTATGAAATTCTAGTTAACTTGCAATAGTTCATGAAGTAGTGATAAACTAGAAACAACTATTAAACATAAATAAACAACTGGAAAATGAAGTGAAGAAAAGTTACCCTGAGTGGCTTGCTCAAGTGGCTATTCTCACTTTAACTGAAACCAAATCTAACTAACAAATTATATGCATCCAGTGAAATTGACTTCATTCATTGCATATCATGAAAGATTTACATAAGATATTCTCATAGATTGTATTCAATCATTCTGAATATCCATCATGTCTTGAAAGTAAAAATATCTGATAATAAGAAAATTTGAAAAACTAACTATTCTAAGGACTCAACCATTGGCTATATACAAGCTCAAGGGAGTCTTATTCAAAGAAAAAACTAGCCACAATCATTAACTTCCACTCCTAAATATCTGAGCATATAGTTAAGACTGAATTGTTCAAACAATAACGAAAAAGAAAGAAGAATCCTAATAGGACTAAAACTCTATAAAATAGAATTGCATGTAAACACACAAACATTTATCAAAATTCTATTATTAAAGGAGTTGTTCTTCTTCAACACTTATTAACTTGTCATAATGATGCACATTCAACCTCCATCAGGTGCCTTTAATCAACAATCATTACATTCAGATTAATTTGGAACTCTCCTATTTTTCTATTCCAGTCTTCCTCTTGTTGTAGGTTACAAAATTCAATTGCTACGTGCTACAATTACTCCTTGGCTACAAAAAGGTTCATTCACAAAGCATGTACACAAGTCTAACTATCATAATTAAAACATAGAATTTCATCCACATTTAATGCATATCTACATATGAACCATGCAATACTATTATGTCATAACCATATTTCCATCATTATATTTAGGTCCAAGTTTTCATAATAAGTATGAAAAGGTAGTATAATGTAGGAGTATTGTTCGGGAAATATATCTAAAAGTGTCTAAAAGTATGTATGAAAGCAACAAAAAATGAGCTAATAACTAGAACCGTCAAAATCCTTTTCTAGTGACCATACAAGAATACAACACAAGGATCATAATATTCTGATCCACAAGGTATATTCCACTCATTGAAACATCATATTTCGTTCACTTGGAATTTTTCACGACCATCGATTTTTTCCATCCAAAGGGAATATTCTAGGAATATTCCTGTTGACATCATAGTGACATGCATGATGTCATTCGTACAACCGACCCTCTCTGCCCTACTTTTCCCTAAAGGAGCATTTTTTTTTCTTTTTGGCATAACTTGGGCATACATTGTCAAATTTGGGTAAACGAGATATCGCCAAAAAATGGTTTTGAGAAATTTCTAGTGGTGTGTTAGAATTGTGAAAAATATAAGCCACAAGATCAAACAATGAACAAAGACACCTTCCACACAAGTGATCTGCAAATAAATAATTGTTATATTCCTCAACAAGAAAAAGCTACATAATGCAAGAGGCTATCAAATGCTATGAAAACTCAAGAGATAATACAATGAGGGTTGAGTGTTATATAAGAGCAACCCTAAATGGTAAAGGGATTAGATCATGACAAGTGTCAACATCTCATGCAATGAGATAGAATGATCTAATAATTAACTCTCTAGGTAACATATTAAATCACTCCTAATTTTATTTTAGGGGGGGTTGTTAGAGTAATCATGCATTAGATAATGATTAATTAATGAGACTATCAAATGGTATGAAATATCGAGAGATAATACAATGAAGGTTGAGTGCTATATAGGAGCAACCCTAAATGGTAAATGAATTAGATCATGACAAGTGCCAACATCTCATGTAATGAGACATAATGATCTAATCACTCCTAAGTTTAGCTTAAGTGCACGAGAATAAATTAGACTAATAATTAATTAAAGATTAATTAATCATTAGCTAAAGCATTGATTACTCTAACAGCCCCCCTTAAAATGAACTTTAGAGGTAATTAAAAACCATAAAATAGAATGCAAGATGGGTCTCGACAAACAAGGCTCGGTGAGGTACTCATGTACAAACAAAAGATCTCTCATTGTGCCTACAAATGAGAATATGTATGAAAAAGATGTCTACAATGCCCAAATAGGACAAAATTCTAGAAATACATATTGAACAACCAAAAACGAGCCACCCACCCAAACAACAAGTTTGTAGGACTTGAAGTGTCCAAGTAATTTACTAGTGTGTGAAAACACAAAAAATTGATTAAAATGTATCTAGAGAGAAATCTGGAAAAAGTGCATGGATGGATATAAAGATCTCTAAAAGACCATCCCAACACCACTGGAATCATGAAAAATGAAGAAAAAGGTTAAAATTTATGAGCTCAAGACTGGAAAAATCACCTTTGACTTCAAAAATCTATAGAATGCACCAGCAACAAAAAAAAGGTGATGAGATCCACACCACCGAAAAGTTGGCAAAACCAACTTTTTGACAAAATCTCGTTTGTCAAAAACTGACATTGTATGCCCAAAAGAAAAAAAATACCTTCTTTAGGGCACAATGAGGGTTCAAAGGGCCCTACATAGCGAGCATACTGGTAATGTCAACAAAATATGCCAGGGAATATTCCTTGTCACTAGAAAAAAAATTCAACCCCTTGTGTAGAAAACCGACGATGAAATATGCTTGTAGTACCCAAAATATTCTATGAATCTTCCAAAAAGACTCTACTGAGCTAGAAAATTGTCAACGATCGGAAAAAACTCAAGAGCTGAAAAAAATTATACTTTGTTGAAAATTTTATGTGAAGTCACTAGTAAACATTTTCGATGTCAGATCATGACAAGTGTCAACATCTCATGCAATGAGACAAAATGATCTAATAATAGATCTCTAGTTAACATAGTAAATCACTCCCAAGTTTAGCTTAAGTGCATGAAAATAAATTAGACTAATAACTAATTAAAGATTAATTAATCATTAGCTAATGCATGATTACTCTAACACCCCCCTTAGTATGAACTTAGGGAGTAGCTAAAAACCCTAAAAAGAGAATGCAAGATGGGTCTCGACAAACAAGGCCTGGTGAGGTACCCATGTACAAACAATATCTCTCTCAAAACTAGAGAAAAGGAAAAAACACCATGAGAAAAACTCCTCTCCAAAAGAGAGAAAGGCGAATGGGCTGAAAAAACTTCCAAATCAAGGTGAAGGATTAAAAATCCTCCAACCAAAACAATGTCCAAAAAAAGAGAGAAACATGTAGAACATCACTGTAGCATGAAAAAGTTGTACACTATTGTTGAAAGATGACTAATATAGTGTTGAAATGAAGAACCTCTAGAAATAGGAATGCAAGAGTGTCCATATGGTAAATGATCCATCTCACTGAAATGCATGGTAACTAGTCGCTAATGTACAATGCATTCAAAAGTACATAGGAACAAGAACTAGATACATAGATCACTCAAATGATAAACTAAGGAAGCATTAGCACCAATAGTAGAAACCCCCATAATGCTGAAAAGGGAGAGCCAAGACATGTACACAAAAACTGGATGAAACCAAGAAGTGCATGTAGGAGAAACAACCTATAAATAAAAGGGTGTGCAAAATAAGGCACACACGCATGAGGCAAGAATCACTAGGATTCACTGATGTCATGGAAGGGACACTCAATTGAAAAAGGTGTGATGGAAAACCAAAGGTAAAAATCAACCCCCCATGGCACTTTATATCATAGTGCGAGTACAAAAGACAACAAAATATGCAAAATCCCCCCAAAATACACTAGAACGACACTTTATCTTAGTGAGTCTACAAATGAGAATTTGCATGAAAAAGATGTCTACAATTCACAAATAGGATGGAATAATAGGAATACATATAGAATAGCCAAAAACGAGTCTTCCCATACAAACAACAAGTTTACATGAGTTGAAGTGTCCAAATAATTCACCAATGTGCAAAAACACAAAAAAATGATTAAAATGTACTTGGAGAGAAATTTGGAAAAAGTGCATGGATGGTTGTGAAGAGCTCTGATACCATGTTAGAATTGTGAAAAATACAAGCTATAGGATCAAACAACGAACAAAGACACCTTCCACACAAGAGATTTGCAAACAAAGAATTGATATATTCCTCAACAAGAAAAAGTTACAGAATGGAAGAGACTATCAAATGGTATGAAAGCTCAAGAAATAATACAATGAGGGTTGACTGCTATATAGGAGAAACCCTAAATGGTAAAGGGATTAGATCATGACAAGTGCCAACATCTCATGAAATGAGACAAAATTATCTAATAATAACTCTCTAGTTGACGTAGTAAATCACTCCTAAGTTTAACTTAAAAGCATGAGAATAAATTAGACTAATAATTAATTAAAGATTAATTAATCATTAGCTAATGCATGATTACTCTAACATGGTGTAGGTCTCATCATCAGATTTTTTTGCTGGTTTATTTTTTTCTCAATCAAAGTCAGATCTTAATTTTTTGCTTCCAAGCTCATAATTTTTTTCCTATATCTCTAATTTTCACGATTTTAATGGTGTTGGAAATGTATTTCAAAGCTCTTTAGATCCATGCATGCACTTTTTCCAGAATTTGCCCCAAGTACATTTTTTTTTTTGTGATTTCACATTTTGCTTAATTACTTGGACATCTTGGCACTTGGAAAGGATTTTTTTGTGTGAGATGACTTCATTTGATCTGATTTATATGCATTGATGTTTTCAACATCTAATTTTTCATTTGAGGAAGTATCATAGGTTTTTTTGTTCATCCTTCTATGGTTATCCTAAAAAAGGATAGCTACAAGTCTTGGTGAAAATGCATCCTAACACATCTCAGGTGGGTTGATCTTTTGCTTTATCTTTATGGACTCATACCTACACCAAACATGCTAGGGAGTTATTCAACATGGGGTATTATAAGTGATCATGTTGTAGGAGTGATCTGTTTTAGTGTTGATCTTGAAAATATGTGTGTTATATCAGACATTGATTGTTCTGACACACTTTGAACTTGACTTTGGGAGATCCATGGATACCCTCATATCTCTCTATACCTAGAGGATCATGTTGCAAATTATCTCATCCCTCTTGCAAATGCAAATTCCATACCCTTTGATGACAATACTTTCGAGGAGCTTGAGTATATCATAGGTCTTGCATGTTTCGATGGTTCAAAGACTTTTCTTCATGTTTCCACTCTTTAGATCAAGACTTCATCATTATTTTTTGTTGTTCTTGATCATCCTAGGATCGCCACATCCTTGCCCCCTATTGGTTTAATACAATAAGACATTCATCATCTTTCAAATACAACTACTTGGGATTCATATCTTGCAGACATATCATCCTTGTTTGTAGAGTTCTAAATTTAATTAATTAATCATTAATTAATTATTAGGTCCCTTATTACTTTAATTACTTAAGCTAAACTTAGAAGTGATTTTTATTATTAGATTGGGCTATTTATAGGCTAAGTTGTCTCTTTGCATGAGACTAAGACACTTGTCACAATCTAATCAAATCCCCATCTAGGGTTTAAGTTTTACTTTTATAAAGATTGATCCTTCATTCTAATTATTATTCACATTCATTACTCAATACAAAAATCATATTAGATTCTTTTGTGAATCAATATTTTCTCTCTTGGTTGCATAGAAAATAAATTGCTTTGATCTCTCATTTGTGATAGGTTTTTTGGTTGCAGGTGATATTTGGGAGTTGTGGGGTTCACTATCAACTCCAACAATTTTTTCCTCCAATTGATTGTCACACTGAATTGTTTTCACCACTCAACCCATCAGTCAACCATTAATAGAGTTCCTTGGTTGACACTTAGTCGTTGCTAGGTCACCCTTAGAACAAGTGGCACTATAGAATGGTCACAAAGTCACCACCATAGGGCCACCAACCTAAATTCAACTTGCCTAAAAGAGCTATTTTTATTTTTAGCATAACTTGGGTGTGCAAACTCAAATTTTTGAAAACATGATATCGTCGGAAAGATGAGTTTGACTGTTTTCCAATGGTGTTGGTATTTTTTAAGGTTTTGTTGTTGATGAGTTTTATTACATGTTGAAATCAGATCTACATTTTTCACTTCTAGGCTCATAATTTTTGGCTCAAACCTCTATATTTTGATTATTGCAACATTGAAATGTTAGTTCAACACTCTACATAGTATTTAGAATTGATTTTCTAATTTTTTTACCAAGTACACAAAGATCAAATCAAATCTAAAGTGAAATCTTTTATATTTTTCTTTTTAGGTGTTAAATTTATAATTTAAGCATTTATTTTTCTTTGTTGAGGAGGGGTCAATTTCCTTCCTAAGGTGCCTTTGAGAATAAAAAACACTCAAAACTAGCATTTAGTCAATTTTTGTAAAACTTAAAACAAAAAAACACAAGGTGGAAACCTCTTGTATTGAGCACCTTACACCACATAATTATCACACTTGGAAACCTTAGATGAGTAGATTTATCATGTCTATGGGGCTATGGGCCATATTGGATGATATTTCACTTGAGTTCACTCAAGAATATGAGATATTTGCTTACATAAACAAGATGGATGAAGCCATGGATCTTATTGCATTGTATGTTTTAGATGATATGTTATTTCACATAAGTCTTTTAGAACCCCTAGGTAGATCTAGGATAAGTAGAAGGATTTGTTTGATAGAGACGAATACACTAAATCTTGATTCATTTGCCTCCATTGAAGACTTTTTGGTAAAATGCAAGTCACTAGGATCAATTTTACAAGGTTGTGGTAAGGACAACGATGAAAAAGCATGTATTTTTTATCTTGTATAATCTTTGAGTACATTGTAAGTCTTCTCTTATACTTACTATTTTTTACCTTCCCTTATTTGAGATTTTTTGTGATTTCTTGACACGAGAACATATTAAACATAGTTAGAGTCAATTTTTAGTTCCAAAACTTATGCATTGGTCACCCAATCATCAAAGAGAAAATTTAAGAAGACATAAAAGCTTAAGACACAATTTACATCAAGCAATGAGAGTTCTTCTATGTCCAAGTAGAAGTTAGATAAAAATGATAATCCACACCTAAAAATGATAAATCATTTTAAGCTCGGTAATCTTCCTCTATGGTGAAAAATAAATTAGGATATCCTTCTAGTTTTTGTGGCAAGGATGGACACGTACTTACCAAATGTTGGAAGAGACTAAAGGCATTAAATGAGGCCTCAATAACACACCATTTCACCATCTAATTATTCTTCAACCAACATAAGCAAAGGTCATGCACTTTCATCACATGTATTATCTTCACCACATAATTGGATTGTAGACTCTAGAGCCTCACATCATATGAATCATTCAAATAATATATTTGAGAATATTTTTGATAGTAGTACTTCTCAAATTGTAGTGGTTAATTCTTCATAGATTTCAATTTTGGGGTCAAATAATATATAGATGATTGATGGTTACATTGATGATTTTTTCCTTGTTCATAATAATTTTGTAAATCTTTTCAAAGTTTACTAGAATTTTCATAGTGGTGGTTAAAATAGTTGAGTTTTTTTTCCTAGTGATTTCATTCTTTTGTTGAGAAAATTGTGTCTCAACTTCCAGTTTGTGCCTCAACCCTATTCAGACTTGGTAGAAAATGTTCTTTCTCACCCTTTACTACAGCGGTTTGGTCTGCCGCTGGTGGTACCGCGGTGATAGGCTTGGTGGTTATCGCCTTACCGTGTGCGGTGAGTTTACTCACTGCGGTGGTCACGGTAGGCGGCTTGCTGCCTACCTCGCCGGTCACCGCCTTATCGTGATCATCGAAGGTCTTCACAGCGATGGCCACGCTGAATTCGCCAGTGGCTAGGTCAGTGGTTACCGCTACCGGTGGTCTTGGCGGTTATCGCTCCACCTCAATCGGTGAGATTGCTCACCACGGTGGCTGTGGTAAGACCACCAACGCTCTGGCCGACGGTCACCGCCCTACCACGGGGTAGCTTGGCAGCCTCCGTGGTAGCACGGTTTGATCGCCAACAGTCTCTTAGACTGCTTACTACCATACCGCAGTCAGGTCGATCAGACTCGGCGGTAGTGCGTTAGATGGCGAGGTGAGCTCGGACGAGCTCACCGCCATACCGTGACTGGGTCGTGTGGACTCGGTGGTAGCGTGGTGGAGACAAGGAAAGCTCAAATGAGCTCAGACCGAGTTTGATCGAGTTGGACTCGGAGTCAAAGAGCGACAACGAATGAAAAATGGACACGTGGCAGGTTGACAACAGTTTGATTGGCTAAAGGCCAATTTAGTAAAAGCAGTAATTGCAAGCTGATTTGAGTTGATGATAGGAACCCGATTTGGGTGGTGAAGTTATTGATGGGTGGCTCGATGCAATCAGAAGAAAGATCGATGGCGTACTGGAAGTTCGATGCATGAACCTGAAGCCGTGGGATTGGTTGAGAGGGTTAATGTGATGAAGACTTGAAAATTTAGTGTGAGGTTGACGGAGATGGACACATGAGTGCAAGTTGATGTGTAGAGTGAATTCATTATATACTTTGAATGTAAAGTATTGTAACAGTGAGTGAAAATATAACTCTAAGCTGCTGTGAGCTGATCAGAGAAGACTGAAGATTTTGTATGTAACCTTTTTACTGTAATACAAAAATTTTCTTGCTTGGTGTGGTGGGTTTTTTACCTGTAAAGGTTTTCCCACGTATATCTTGTGTCAATTGTGATTGCTTTGATTATGTTATCTCTTTTGTGTTGTATGTGTTTTATCTCAAGTAGTTTTAGAAGCTATCATAATTTTTTTTTTTCTCTTCTCCTCTGTTATATTAGTATTAAGGGAATGTATTCCGCACTACTGGGTCATTAGATCCACCCACGTTTTCTCTTCATCTCCATCATCCAAATACATTACTATTTTGGGTAGAGTTGATCATGAGTCCAAATTGTATAGATTTCATGCTTTTGAGTGATCTAGTGGTTCATCACACATTGCCCATTTTGATTCCTTGAGTAAACTTTGGCATAAATGTTTTGGCCATGTCAATTATAGGTATTTATAACAATTGAGTACATAGGAGATGATACTTAGTCTTCTTAAGATTTTATGCAAAAAAGGGCATTTTTCAAGACTGTGTTCTTAGCAAACATCATCAAAGTCCTTTCCTAAGGGTAATGCCCATTGTGATTGTACCTTATTAGAATTGGTACATAGTGTCTTTATGTCCTTTCTCATTCTTTTTTAGGATCCAATTATATTCTTACCTTCATTCATGATAACTATTGTTGCACATGGGTGTAAATTTCTCACTTATGAGAGTGACAACTTTTCCACTTTCAAGACATTCATGGTGTTTATGGAGAAGAATTAAGTTCTTCTATTTTAAAAATACACATAGGGCATGGGGGGAATATGTGAACTAAGAATTTAAGGACTATTTCATTGAACATGATGCTCATCATTAGTTTTTAGTTTCTCATACTCAACAAAATGGTGTTTCCAAACACAAGAACTAATCACTTAGGGAGATGGCCAATTGTATGTTTTAGTCTCAATCTATGGCTCCATCTTCTTGGGTCGAGGCAATAAATTATTATAACTATATTTAGAACTACATTATCCAAAAGGTAGTTTTGAATATCACTCTAAAAGAGGTTTGGTTCAATATCAAGCCTAATATTTCATCTTTAGGGAATTTAGTAGTGAGGCTTGGGAATTCATATTGGATGGTCAGTGTAAAGAAATAGAGAAGAGTTAACCATTCGTTTTTATTGTCTATTTCGAGGATGTGAAGGCTAGTTTATTTTTTGGTCCTACCATGTGAGATGTCTACTTTTTTCAAGATGATCAATTCAATGAGTTTATCCCACAATTGGATGTTACATTTGCTTATTTTTTACTACCTACTTTGACTTTTTTATATCATGAGGATACTTGTGCATTAGAGGATACTTCACATGCTGGTTTTATACCACTACCTCCTACTCCACAACTTTAACCTCCCACCACTCATTTTTTGTTTGTAGGAGTTGAGATATAGCTCTTAGAACATGTTAGAGTCACTCAATGACTCAAGCCTCCAAGATCATCTACAAAAACCAAAAACAACCTTCCATAAGAGGGAAAAGAAAGAACATGAAATTGAAACAATGGATGCAAGATGTGGCCAATATGCAATACTCAAGATTGCAATGATGTATTGGAATTACACAACTAAATTTGAGATTGAGATGATCAAATGTACATATGAAGCCTTGCTTATATAGGCAAGGTGATGAATAGGATTAGGCAAGATCATGGAAAGTATCTTAATCTTATCACATGAGACAACTAATTCATAGCAACCTAGGACACAAGCATTAAATAAATATCAAATAGATAAGATAAGTGACAACTAATGCTTCTAGAAAGATTCTCCCTTAATTAATGCTAACTAGAAAGATACCCTCCTAGGACCTAAGTGGGCTTAACAATGTAAATAGGACCTAGATAAGACTAGATAGGAAATATATCTATTTACAACAACACCCCCCTTAAGTAAAACTTAGGGGGTCAATTATTATGCAAATGATGCAAATATGGGTCCCGACTATGAGGCCATGTTAGGTACCCATGTACAAATGCAAATGCAATCTCTCACAAATGGAGAAAAGTAGAAAACCCAATGGGACAAAAATTCTCCCCAAAAGAGAGATAAATATAATAATGATATCCATCAAATATCTAATCAATCTCCATCCACACAAAGGATGAAAAAAGAGATCATACAACCCCCAATAATGAGATAATATGTTGCAAAGAAGCTTTGGAAGCACACTTGTGGAGTAACACTAAAATCCTCAATTTGGCAAGCAAGGAAGGATAATTATGTTTTCTAGAAACCATATTCGATTCACTCAAGGAAACAGGTTAGAATCATGATAAGAAACAAAAAACCCAATGCCAAGTAACACTAGAAAACTCACAAACTAGCACAACCTTGGAGTATATGAAGCAACAGTTGATTGAGAAATGATCTGGAACTTAAATGAGGTGCAGAGAAAATACAAACATAATGCATGCAAAAAAAGAAATAGTGCATGCATTGATGAATGTTCAAATCTACCTCCATGAATAAAAATGAACTTAGATCTGTGTAGAGGACAAAATCAGCTTTCCAATTCCACTTGAATCATGAAAATACGATAACTGAGGTAAAAGTTATGATTTTTTTTTAAAAGGTAAATTTTGCCAATCGACAATGCAGATACAACCCTTCTGATTTGATTTTTGAAAAATTTACCCAATGCATGCAAAAACTAATGGATACCTAGATAATATTTTGATGCTGCCAACAAAACTTGAAAAGCATTTTTGAATCCAAAAATTAGAACATGCGATTTGGTAAAAAAAAAAAAAAACTTCACCTATAGGGAAAATAGTTGTGTTGGATTATTTGACAGCCATTTCTACAATATCTGCTCACTATTTGCAAAATCTAGTAGATACCCAGATGGTATTTTGTGGTTTTGAACAAAAATTAGAAATATTTTTTCTCTAAAATACATGAGATAAAATATATATGTCATTTTTGATCCAATATGCACCTTATAAAAGCTCAAGCTTGAATCACCCTCAAATCTGAGAAGGGATTTTGCAACTCTGAAGCTCTGATACCATGTAGGAGTTGAGATATAGCTCTTAGAACATGTTAGAATCACTCAAGGACTCAAGCCTCCAAGATCATCTACAAAAACCAAAACAACCTTCCACAAGAGGGAAACACAAGAACATGAAATTGCAATGATGTATTGGACTTACACAACTGAAATTGAGATTGAGGTAATCGAATGTACATATGCAACCTTGATTATATAGGCAAGGTGAGGAATAAGATTATACAAGATCATGACAAGTGTTTCAATCCTATTACATGAGACAACTAAGTCATAACAATCTAGGACACAAGCATTAAATAAATGTCAAATAGATAAGATAAGTGACAACTAATGCTTCTAGAAAGATTCTCCCCTAATTAATGCTAACTAGAAAGATACCCTCCTAGGACCTAAGTGGACTTAACAATGTAAATAGGACCTAGATAAGACTAGATAAGAAACATGCCTATTTACACAAACATTGTTTAAGTGGGCCTAAAATACTATTTAAGAGGCTAGATATTTACTTGGTGATCTTATGAATTCTTGTTACACTTTCTCTCAATATTTTGGCACTATTCTTCTGATTCATGCTATATCTAGGCATGTGCACCAAGATGGGGCACAAAAAAGTGGCCAAATGCCAAAAAATGAGAAAAACATGTTTGTGTTATGAAGAAATTCAAATAACACGCTCGTGTTATTTGAATAAAAACATGCTCATGTTTTTAGCATTAAAAATGCAATCATATTTTTAGCATTAAAAACACGTGTTTTTATGAGAAAAATATGTACGTGTTTTATGAAAGAAAAACATATACGCATTTTGGTTAATAAAGATAAAACAAAAACTTGCCCATTTTCCTCACCAACAACTCGGGTTTTCTCAAATTATTTTCTTTCCCTCAAACCAACATAACACGAATGTGATTTTTCCATTTGGAACCTAGCTTCCTAATGCCATGCCAAAGAAGAGGGAAGTGCTATTTTTTGTGCATTAGATTTAAATTTTATTTTCATTTAAAAAATGGATTGTTTTTTCATCAATTTCATTTTTTTAAATTTTTTTTATAACAGATCATATAAAACCTGAGCCGCAACCAAATTTAAATGATGAAATTCTTGAGGAAAATCCTAAAGACAAGAGGATTTGTTAGGGAATCTAGAACAAAACAAAGTTATAATTTCTGAATTAGTTTTAAAATTGAGGGGTTCAACATCAAACCAGTATCACCTATCCCTTGCCTCAGCATTGGAAGCAATGATGATGAATTTTGACACAGTTACAAATCAAATAAATCAATGGAAAACTTATAGAGATTCATGCCATCAATTTTATGCAACAAAATTGTCCTATGATCAAGTGAAATGAAATACATAAGAAAATGAAATATATGTGTTCTTTTCATAGATCCTAGAACCAATGAATCTATTCCTTCGAATTCAAAGAGGTTTCCAATACATTGGTGTGATCATGAAGAAATAATTTTTGGCATAGGTGGTGGATGGTCTTTGACAAACCTCCATGTAATAATTATGATGTGTCGCTCTATTTTCTTAGAAAGCTATGTTGTGAGTTTATCTTTCATGAAATTCCTAATTATTTTGATATGAGGGAGTTTCAGGGTAGAGGTTGAGGCTTTGCCCGACATAGACCAGGAGCTCATCAGGTAGATAACCATGAACATTGAAGAACACTATCACAAAAACTTGTTTATCATGTGACGATTACACTAGCTAACAAGGAGTGTATGGAGGTGCAAACTATCCATGCAGTTGATAGCCTGACAAGAACCATTATAGAGCATGACACAAAGATATCCCAACATTTTTCCTCACATGGTGATGTAGCAACTCTACCATCTAACTCTAGTTCCCTTAGCTCTCATATATGATCAAATTATTGTAATATATGCTTTGGGAGAGATAGTGATGCAAAGGCTGCAAATGGTTCCACCTCCCATGTGTGTTCTCATTGTCATTATAGATGTTACGGGAGTAGCGGGGGTCATTAGGGTGGTGCATCAAATAATGTGGTTATGACAGATGAGTTATTGAATGAGGTGTATGTTGGTCAAATGTAAGTATGTTGATTTGAATTTATAACATGTTATTTATTAAATATTTGAAATTTGTAATGTAAATAGACTTTTAATTATAGAATTGAATTAAACTGATGCAAACATTATGCATTTCAGGGTGTAATTCTAGAGTGTGGTACATCATCGACCTTTCTTGCAACAACGTTTACACTTGCATCTATATCAAAGGTAAAATTTGTATAATATATCAAAATAAAATAATAATTTCTATTTAAAATAATGTTTAATATTTTAAGATACAATTTTTTATTGAATAGATGGGCATCACATCACCATCTAGTACACATGTTGTCATGGATTCTTATGACATTGGATTTACACAAGTACATTAGAACACATTTAAGTTTATTTTTACAAATTTTAAATTTATTGTTTATATATTTGTGTTTTTGAGTTTAATTTATTATTGTTTGTTTGGTTGATGATACAATAGTCCCTCTTGGCATAAGAGAAAATTTAGAAGTTGGCATTAGTACAATAATTTCATCATCAATGTTCTTAACTTAGGTGTGAGTATGAATATATATGTTTAATAATGTTTATTTTGTGTCAATTGATATTAGTAGACCTATAAAAAATAATTGATAAATGTATCTTTGTTATGTTATAAATGGATGTAAACACCCCTGTGAGAGAACAAACATCTCTTGATGATGTCGAGCGTTGTAGGCAAGAATAATTAGACTACCAATATGTTGTAAGTGTGTTTATAATATATATATCGTTTTAAATAATTTTTATAGTTTTTGACTTTGGCATAGTATCTAATTTTATATTTTGTATGTATAGGTTGGGATGCAAAATAGTGAGGAGCACAGGAGATCAAGATGACGCAAGACACCGACTGTTACAAGGGACCGAGGTTTAATGTATAGTCAGGCAAAAAGAGGCCCAATGTTTGAGGAATAGTGTTAACTATTCATAGATGAACATATTTTGTATGCATGCACATGGCACATAAATAAAATTTTTAGTGTGGCTATATTTATCGATGATATTTTGTAGGTTGAGAGACAATACTTTGGCCTCATTGCATTTTATGAAATTTTGTGCACCCTCATGATGGCATTGTATGACATTTTGATGATATTTTGTGCGCCCTCATGATGGCATTGCATGAGATTTTGATAACATTCTATATGTCCTCATGGTCTTATGGAGATCATTTATATAAATATTTTATGTGTAAATTGGTAGCTTAAATGGTTTAAAATGTTCTCATAATTTACTTAGCCCCAAGCAGTGTATGTATGGGGATCCAAAAGTTGCAACTGTACTTATATCTTTCTATTGGAACCACTTGGTACATTAATACACTATTTAAAAAATTGTTATACTTGTAGTAAAATAATGAGATCATGTTCAATTTCTTAGTCTCATATGTCTTTTATAACCCAAATATGATCTATGATTTGTTGCCATATGACTTTTATAACCTATTAGAAATGAGGCCATATCACTTGGATTGATTTGTATGGTGTGGAATTGTCTAGGGTAATTTTGCATGGTGTGGCACTATATTATCTACCAAGATGCATGGTGTGATCCTACAATACTGGTTTACAATTTTTGGCCAAATCAGACATTGACTAATTTTTTTTAGTTATATCTTCGCTTTTAGGCACCTATAGCTACTAAACCATGAGGAATTTGAAGATGATGCAAACTAGTGATTTGTGACATTTTGTCTGTATATTCTAAATATATATTTTTAATTTTTTTTGGAATCAAATTGTATTTCTTTTTCCATCTCCTTCGAAAACTAGTTTTTAATAGTAAACACCATTTTTAAAGAGTAACGTGTACTTGCTAACACAACTTTTTTCTATGAAGGGTAATTTTTTTTTTTCGAATTTAGATTCATAACTACAATATCTAGTGCATGCAATTGGTTTCATAGTGTTTTATTGATTTTTTTTTCTTAATTAAGTTTTGAAGTCATATTGGTTATAATTCAGACATAGGTTTACTTGCTAACACAACTTTTTTTGGATGTATCGAAATGCAATTTTCTTTTTGTTGGATCAAGGACATCAATATCTAGTGCATAGATATTTTTCAGATTTTTTTTTATAATTTGATATTTTTCCACATGTGCAAAATAAAGAGCTTGATTTTTGGTGAAAAACCTATGTTTAATTAAACTAAAAAAAATTACATAATAAAACCAAAATATATTAAAATTATATTTAATGGATAGCTTGTTCCGAGGAATAGCATCATCTAGTTGGATCTTTGAAGTTTCCTTCATTTTCATCCTCAACTTGAGCTTCGAAAGGCAAAATTTTGTAAAAATTTGGTAGAAGAGGGGGAGAAGGGCAAAAAAGGGGGGTTCGAGTGAACCCCCCTTGTTTTGAAATTTTCCTTTGTTTTCATTTACAAAAATGTGCCAAAAAATGATGACATCACAAAAGGGTTTCACTCGAAGGGGGGTTTGAGCAAACCTTTTTTAGGTTTCATGCAAACCCCCCCTTCGAGCAAACCCCTAAAAACCAATTTTTCTTTCTTCGAAGCATTTTTGTTATTTTCTTTCCTCAACAAAATTGTAAACCAATATTGTGGGTTTACCCCATGATATAGCCTTGTCCAAGTCTAGGCTAAAAAACATAACCCTATTTATCATAATGTAAGCTTCTATAGAGTTTGTTTGCAACCTTCTAATCCCTTATCCAAATTTTAATTTTTGAATCTAATTGCCTATCATGTCACAACAAGTTAACTACAAAATCAAATTCATCACCTTATCAAAAATAAATAATTAACATATTCTTCTCTAGTTAATCAATTTCTCAACTCTTGCATGTAGATCTATTTTGTTTATTCACATTGTTTAATTATTTGATTGCATCTTAAATTAATTTACTATAGGAAAAATAGATGGAGCCTTGGGAAAGTGTTTATATAATCACACAAATTTGGTGAAGCTTGATATTGCATATGTCATTTGGAGAATCACTATATGTCATCCATCTATTTTATTAAGATTCTAGATTATCATAGCATGTGAATTTATTGATACATTTTGTTCTCTTTAAGAGCCAACATTTTAGTCTTGTATGCCAAATAAAATTGAACAACCCTTACTTACCCATTAGTGAACCACTAGATTAATCCTTCCATCGTAATGGTTTCTTTTAAAATTCCCATAATTAAAATCCTAACCACTTCCATCCACCTTAATAATAAGGAAACATATGATCTTGATTCCAGCCTTGAGATGGTTAAAAATCAACTAAAAAGAGAAATGCACTATAAAATTTGAATCCTAAATTATATTTCAAAAAATTAGATGATGATACATAATCATTATTTCTAATCGATGAGTTTCAACACCTCCTTATAAATTAATAATGTGGATTTGACATGTTAAAAGTGTTGTAAAGATGGTTGTTGTTGCACCAAAAGATCGACCTGTTAATGCCCAATACAACCACTAGAGTTAATGAATCCATGGGAGGCGGTTAAGCCATGTCAAAAACTCGAGCGTTGCACTGTACAACACAAGGAGACCAAGGGTGCACACCTTGCAACAATTCCTCCCCCCAGCGTAAGCGAGGGGTTTTAACTCTTGACCCAGACTCTAATACCAATTATTGTAAAGACAGTTGTCGTTGCACCAAAAGATTGACCTGTTAATGCCTGATACAACTACTAGAGTTAATGAATCCATGAGAGGGAGTTAATCCATCTCTCAAACCTAAGCACTGCGCTGCACAATGCAATGGGACCAAGGGCACATACCTTGAAAACAAAAGGCATTAGCCATATTGTTTGGGCCACTTACTTCCCTTGTGATGCTTCCCCTCCTCTTCACTCATATCCATCCTCTACCATTCGTCACTCTACATACAATCCCCTACATTTTGTTTTTATCAACCCACTATTCCCTTTTGCCCAATATCATTTTAGCCTCCCTACTCATCAAATTTCATCCTACACTCATGCCCATGTTTCCTTCATCATCATTCCTACTTTCCATAACTATACCCCCCACACACATCCATCTTATTCTATTGTCCACTCCCAATCCATTACTCCTTCCACTATGATTCCATCATAATCCATTTATAACCCATTACTACGCACATCACCCCTTCCAACCTTTAGTCCTTCCTAGAAAACTCTTCAAATCATCATGAAAGAGATAAGTGAGATTCAATTTTGCTTCAACAACTACTCTTTATTTTCAAAAAAGACATGGCATTCAAGTTGTTAGATAATATGTTTGGCTTATGACATGACATTAAAGTTGTTAGATAATATGTGGTCACAGGGATCTTAACACCCCTGATCTCACCTTAGCGGGGGGCTTAGAGCCCCAGGGGCAGCGTGACTCCACTCTTCACCCCCTGAGCACCTTGCCCCAGTGATGCCACCACCACTTGGGGCAACAAAAATTTTAAACACGTGTTTTATGCAGTGATCACATGAGGAACCAACATCCAGCCCCCCAAGGGACCCTAAGTTTATCCCCCAGAGGCCCAAATCAGGAGTTTTTTCAAGCTATCATAACTTGCAATCCAGGGGGCCATTTTTTGCCATCGAGTTATCGCCAAAAAATTGGCTTTATCAAATTTTCAATGGTGCAAGTTATTTTTTGAAATTTTGTTTTTTTGAGGTAGTCATTGTTGTTTGAAGTCAAATCTTCATTTTTTGCTCTTGAACTCATAAATTTTTGCCACAATGTCCAATTTTCATGATTCTTGCAATGTTGGAAAGGTATTGAGGATATGTAATACCCCTCCGTTTTACCTTCTGGTTGGACAGTGTGTCCTTGTGTTGTTCTGTTGTTTTGTTGTGTTTCTAGATATTCAGATGCCTGGTTATGTGTGCTTTCTATTAGAACCTTGACTATGGTACTCGGTTGCTATTTGTTCGCTATCTATAAAGGGACGTTAATATTATCTTTTGATGTGATGGTATTTTAATATGATGTTATCCTTATGGCATGTTTTGAATTAACATAAATGGATATTCGAATTAATGATGTTTATGCTTTGGACTATATTAATATGTTAGAATTGTCAGTTAGCTGCATTGTATTGGTGAAGGGGACGGTATCGCATCACTCGCTTGTGAGCGTCCTGCGATCCCGTGATTTCCTCTTCATGGTGTGTATTTTATGCTGTTTATATTATATGTTGTGGTTTACTTGATTTTTCAGGTTGACAGGTATAGGACATCGACTCCACCTGGTTTCACAGATTTGAGCGTGTCCAATGCCCAAAGGTATTCGATTGGGAGATAGTAGCTAGGTTTTCCATGTCAAGTCGTCACCCTAGTCCTAGTGGGTCGTCTGGTGTTAGTTGGGTTAAGTTGCCTTAATTGTGTCATCTGGCTTTGATTCCAGTTTAAGTGCAAGTTAGAAAAATGTTAAAATATATGCTCTTATAGTTAAATTGACGATTACCTTATTTGGTTTATGTTGAAATGCAATTTATTTTATTATTAATTTGATTAATAAATAATTTAATTGTTGATTAAATCTATTAATTAAATTTATGTTTTTGAAATAAGTTAAGTTGTTCATTTTGAAATTATTTAAAATTCAAAAATATTTAAAAGTCAAATTAGAAAATTTGAATTCAAAAATTGGAAAAATTCAAAGAAAAGGAGATATTTTCTATTTCTGTTTTTTGAAATTGATGAGGGTGGTTGTACTAATATTTTTGAGTTATTTTTTGGAATTTCTTTATTATGGAATTTTTCTTCACAATTTTGGATCATGAAATTTTGGGAAAAAGATGGGAATAGAAAGAGGTGGAATTGTTGGTTTTTGTGGGTTTTTGGATTGAAGTTGTGAAAATTGTTGATTTGAAGAGGGAATCCAAGCAAGGAGTTGGGCACCATTTGGATCTTCTCCAATTCTTGCATATCAGGTTCATGTCCTTAAAAATTTAGTTGTCTTTGAAATTTTATTTGGTTATGTGTGCTGTTGAGGATGATGTTGAAAAATATTTTAACCCTTTGTTTGATTTGCAAAAAAATCCAGTTTAACTCTTATTACAAAAGAATTGGAAGAAAACCCTTGTTTTAAAATGAATTGTTTCAAGGAATAAATGAGATTTTGAGCTGTAAATGGTTGGTCTTATTTTGTTTTCTCAATTTATTCTGCAATTTCTATTTGTGAAGATATAAATATGCATATGTGAGAATATATATATATTATCTACTTATATAAATTCCTTTTCCTTAATGTTTTACTGTCAATTTTTTTTGTTAAACTAAACCCCATGGAGGGGCACGAATTTCTAAATCCGTAGGGAATTTCTTTTAAAAAATAAAAAATAAAATAAAATCGCAGTGTTGAGGTCGCTCGGGGCTCAACCCCCATCGTGCCCCATGGGAGGCGGGTGGAGGGAGCCATGCCCAATGCGCTCCCCCACACTCCCACTGCCACTGCTCCCCTCTCCCTTCTGCGGCTGCTAGCGCAGCCGCCACCATTGTGGTGGACGACTGTGCTTAGCACAACCGCACACCACCAGTGGTGGTCGGCTATGCACAACTGACCGCCCACAAACGCCGCCGACCACGGTAAATTTGTCCAGCCAGGAAAGAAGATGCGGCTGCCCCTGCGCTAAACACGACCCGCATCCCGAGACAAGCGCGCGACCCGAAAAATGGGGTTGACTCGTTCTAAAAGTTATAATATATTTAATAATTTTTTTTATTATAATTTTACAATATTAAAATATATTTGATATTTTAATATTATATTCTTATAATAATAAAATATTAATATGAATTTTTAGTTGTTGTTTATTTAATATGTATAGGGAATTGATGTTTTTAAAGGGCATGATTTAAGTCAAATTGAGAAAATTGGAAGCATGATAACTTTAGTAAATCATTATTTTATTTATAAATATATATTTTTTTAGAGGGGTAATATTGATCTAAATAATATGTTTTGTTGTAAAGACCAGTTAATTGTTTTAAAATAGGTATAAGGAAATGAGGAAGCAATAGTTATTTACGTCATTGAATTTTTGATTTATATGATAAGTTGGTTAATTTATCATTATTTAAATGCAAGTAGGGAAATTAAGTAATTAGTATTAATTTCTCCCTTATTTGAAAAGACGTGTTTAAATTTAGTTTATTTAATGTGATGAATTACTGAACGTTAATGAAGAAATGGATTTAGTGAATCCAAAGTAGAATTTAATTCTCGTCTTCTTGCTCGTCTTGATTGTGAACTGTTTTCGTCTTCGTTTGGAAAAAAATTGAGTTTAGAGTTTTATAAGTCTTCCAAATGGGATTTTCAGTTATGTGGGTTGTCGTTTCATGTTTGTCAACCTGTCGTGAATTCCTTGGGTAGTGCATGGTGTCTCGTCAGTGTATACCCGGTTTCCACGAACGTTAATGCTTTGTGCCTCCTATTGGATTGGGAGTGGATTATGGGATCCACGTCTCCTTGTAAGGAGTGACCTTGTTATGTGATTTTTTGCCTCTAGTGTTGGAGTGATTTCATTTTATGTCACCTCCTGTGAAAGGCGTGATCTTGATATCTTGTTTGTTGCATCTTGGTACCCTTGATGTTTGGTTGGTATGTGTTGTCAAGTAGAAGAGTGGCTTCCATAGGGGCCAGAGCCTGGAAGAGGTAAGATTGGGTAACCTTCAGAAGTGGTTTAATCAAGTGATAACTAAAACAATACTTAGAAGATTAGGACTAACTTCTCACTAATCAAGATAAGTTGGCCTCACTCATAGACGCAAGGGCTCGTTTAGACTTGGGATGAGTAGGAAGGCCTAGGATGGCAAGGGAATCTATCTTGTCTGTACGAAAGGTATTTGATTCCGCATTAGTAAGTATGGGGGCCGGAGATCAGTTTGAGGCCACCATTTTGACGATCCGCAGTGGGTAACTCATGACGAGCTATGTGATGACACTCTGTCTAGGACAACAGTTGGTACTTATTCTATGGGTATGGTTTCCTTAACATACCTAATGTGACCATAGTTGGTATTCGAATATTATGGGTATGGTTCTCTGAACATACTCGATCTGCTTTATTTCTGGAAGCAATGTGTTCATGTAGAGTTGTACTTGTGTCATATTGGTGATGTAATTGAGTTGTACTTGTATTGTACATGTGATTGGTTGTGTCAGTTTGGTTTAGTTATGATTTAGCCTGTGTCTAGAGGTGTTGGTCTTGGCTAGGATTCCATGTTACTATCTCCTAGCACGGGGGTGGGCCTTTGGGTTCCACTTGGTTGGGTGGCGTGCACCTTAAACCGTTGGGTTCTTTCTTCATGTTCGTGTGGACGAGATTTCCAATTGGAGAGCTCATTGGATTCAATTTCAGCTCTTGCTTTATTTCATTTCAGTTGATCTTGTATTATTTTACCCCTCAGTTGTTATCGAGGTGGGAGTTGTAATTGTAATTATGTTTATTGATCTTACCTCATTCGAGGAATGAGAGTTGTTAATATTATTGTTTATAATGGATTAATGCAATGGAAAGTTATCTTTATTCTTGATGTAAATTATCTTAATTGGAATGTATGTGTTTAATTGCTATCTAAATATTTGTCATGGTTTATATTCATGTTTTTTTTTTTAGGTTCTATATAACCTATGTCTCGTAACCTTAGAGGTTGTTGGAAATGGGTAGTGAACTTGCTTATTAATTATTCTTAAACAAAAAAAAAATTAGCTTGTTTAGGTAGTTGTTTGCAACTTCCTCTAGGGTTGCGTGGCGGGGCATTACAGGATCTCTATCATGCCATCCATGCACTTTTTCTTGTTTCTATCCTAGGTATATCATGATTTTAGTTCTTTCCTTGATGGGTTTCATGGATATTAATTGGATATTTTGACAATTGGGAGGGTGTAATTTTGATCTTTGCACTTCATTTCAGTTCCAGAACGATGTTCTATATCCTGTTGCTTCATTAATATTCCAAGGTTTCTCCATATCGAGATTTTTGTAGTGTTCCTTAGCATTGAGTCTACTATTTCTTTATCATGATTCCAAGTGTGAGTCCTTGAGTGACTCTAATACAATTTCTAGCATCAAAATAGTCTTTCCTTTGCTTGCCTTGATTAAGGAATATAGTGTTACTCCACTAGTGTGCTTCTAGTGTTTCTTTGTAATAGGTTATCTCATTGAGGGGGATTGAATGGTCTCTTCTTCATCTCTCTTATGGGGGGTGTTTTTCCTCGAATGGGTTTTTGTTTTCTCATTCTTCATGGATTTCATTATTATATCTTTTCTCTCTTTTGGGAGGAGTTTTGTCCTGCTGGGTTTTCTCATTTTCTCCATTTGTCAGAGATTTCATTGCATTGCATATGTACATGGGTACCTAACATGGACTTGTATCCGAAACCCATCTTTGTGTCATTTGCATATTAGTACTCCCTAAGTTGTACTTAAGGGGGGTGTTGGTGTAAATGGATGTTTTACCTATCTAGGTGCCATTTACATGTCAAGTCCACTTAGGTCCTAGGAGGGAATATTTCTAGTTAGCAATAATTAGGAGGGAATATTTCTAGTTAAAGATTAGTTTTCACTTATCTTTTGGCATTTAATGCTTGTGTCCTAAGTCATTTAATATTTATTGAGGTAGTTATCTCATTGTATAGGATTGAGACACATGCCAAGATCTTGTCTAATCATATCTCACAACTTTCCTTTATAAGCAAGACATCATATGTAAATTTTCATATTCAATTTGGAAATCTTGCATCCATAATCATAGCATGATATTTTTTCCATATCTCTCTTGTGGAAGTTATTGTTGTCTTGTAGGTGATCTTAGGGTGTTGATGAGTTCACCATAAACTCCTACAAAAATTAAAACATTCTTTGGTAAACTCTTGACATGTCCATCCTTTGGTCATACACCATATACTATCATGTCATTGCCTACATAACACTATCTAAACCTATATCTTGGAGAAAATATGTTATTCCTATGTGGCATAGTTCTTGGATATCACATCCTAATCATCCTCCCATATCTACCTAAGAAATCCCTTATCCCTTCATGCTCATTTCAAGACTTGGTTCTCACTTATCATTGGTTCTAATATTTCAATTCAACTATCCTAAATCCCTCCATAATAAAACCAATCCCAAAAGTAATCCATCCAAATACAATAATCTTAATCCATACAATCTTGCTCCATAATCTACCACATCATCTAAAACATCCCTTGGTTTTGTTTCTATCCTTATTGCAAACCTTGATCCATTTTAGTCACATTATCATCATTAGAACATTCCTTTTACAATCCTCATGTTATTTTTGGGTTGTTTCCTTCCCACATCATCATCATCATCATCATCAATCAATCAATCATTTTTTTGGCTTGATTAGGGGCATGCATTGTTGTGCATGCTTTCTTGTGTTTATTTTTCATTAATTTACATTTTTCATGGTCCTTGCAATATATACCACCTCCAACATATCAACAACCACCTTTCTAATGAAAAAAAAGGTATATACCACCCTAAAGATATCAACCACCATATTATAAACAACCACCATCACATGTGCTTTCAAACCTTTAATCAACACACTTGAAACATGTGCTTTGAGTGTAAAACCATATAAATCTACATCAACCTTGATAACATAGAATTATCACATCCTTTTACACTATGAAAATTTATCTATCATCCATCACTTTCTTAAATGGGATGCTTCCCTCCCTAAACCAGACATGCTCCAAATCCATCTTTTAGTCTTATCCACACCTTGACATAAAATAATACTATGGTGTGTCAATTAACTATTGTTTTTTTTTCTTTTGTTTATCTTTCCAATCTTTTGATTTATCTATAACTCATATTTTTCCTAAGGTCAACATAATCATTTCATATCATGGTATACTTTGAATGATATACATTGGAGCAAGGTTTATTAGTTTTGTGTGTCATTTTTGATGGTTGTTCACTCACCAGACCCACCAAGGTCATGTATCTTGTGATGTGTAGGGAACTCCTTATTTATGTTGATTATCTCATCATGGATCCACTAAGAGCATCAACCACCTTGTGATCATTGGGGCATACTCTTGTTTTTTGTTTGCTTGAGAGGCAATCCATGCATTAGATACATTGTCATGTTTGTCTTATATAATTTGGTGTGTAACATTCATTACTATATCAAATAAAAAGTTTCTAGACTCAAATTCAACATAACATATCATAATAATAAGTTCATCATCATTTCATCCAGAGTCATATTTCTTGCATCCATTTTTTATTTGGCATTATTTCTTCACACCTCTTCTTTTGAGAGCTTACCCATGAAATATTTGCATGAATAATCTCTCGAGGGGGAGTCAATCATACCAATTTTCTAAATTTCTCTTTTTTACCCGATTGGGGCATATCATCATTTTCTTCATCTCTTATAATTTTTCTTCTTAGCTACTTTTCTTTTCTTTGAACCAATGTCACTTTGAGCATTTTTTCAAAGAGGGGCAAACTATACTTGAATCCTAATTATTATCATATTATCATCATAACATCCATTTATGATAAAATTAATTAATCATTTATACATTTATTCTTTATTTCATCATTAATTATTATTTATTAATCATTTATTAATTTTTTTAATTTTTTATATTTTATCCATTTAATTAAATTAAATGATAGCTAATTATCCATTTTCAATAAATAAAATTTCTATTTCACCTCATTAGTTAACTCATTCTTCAAATTAACAACTTCCCCATAAAATGTATTAAATAAATTAATAAACTCATTATTATATTTTCACAAGTTGACTCCATCTTCAAATTAGAAGCTTCTCATTTATCCATTTAATAAATTCAATACTTTATTATTATCTTCATAAAAGTTTGAAATGATAAAAAAATTTATTTCAGTTGAGTTGACTCCACAATCAGTCTAATCAACTCAAGTATTCAATCTTATCATCATTCATCCATTTAATTTTTCAAAAAAGTCTTCAAATACCTTTATCCTATCATCATTTCCATATATCTCAAGCCTTTCGAAAATCCATTTTGTTGAAATTCATTATCAATTAAATACAATGTTATGCTATTGAGTCACACCCACATTCCTAGTGGGAAATTAACATAGCAAGACTGATTGAGGCTTGCAATGAGATTAGTAAATATGAATTTTATTTGTTAATGCTAGTTTTTTTGTGTTTCATCTTCTTATTTTTCTTGTTTTCAATTTTCATTGTACACACTTAGCCTAGAAAAATCCTTGAATGTGTTCCTAAACACCACCATTTATATAATACATATCATCAACATCAAGGAAAACAAAAAATAGACATGTTAAATTTCTAAAGAGATCAAATCCAAATGTCAAAGTTCAAATCCATTGGCTAGGTCAAATCCGTTGTCATGCAAGTCATGTGGAAGTGATCTAGATAGAAATACAATAAATTTTTAAATTACAAGGCATTTGCCTAGTTGATCTTAAGTTTTTGCACATTAACAAATTGCTTCTAGAAATCTATCACATTATACCTACATGAAATTTTTAACTAAATACCATTTATTTATTTATGTAAATTCTACATTTATTTTAGTGCATTAGTCCAAATAATTATTAGCTCAAATCTTACTTCTAAGATTTTTTGTTTATCAATAATAATTAATTGATTTACTGAAACTATTTATTCCCTTACATGTGAACAATAAGACTTAAAATAGCTTTTAGTCTATTGGTGAAGTTGAATGATTTTGAATAAATTCACCAAGGATCAAATTTTATCAAATATGATCTCCAACACCATAAAATAATTCTTTTTGGTTTGTAAATAAGTCTTCTATTTATATCAAAAAAATGTTTTATAGTGTGCCACCTTGACAGTGGAGAAGTTCACTAAACAAGCACAACGCCCACATAAATTTTGACCATGCATTCCCTTACATAGCCATCACCCACCCAAAATCCATCTAGACTCACAACTCTATCCACCCACCCAACTACAGAGCAAAACAAGAAAACCCAGAAAATAAAAAGCTATCAATATTCGCCACCCTTGGCTTGGTGCCACCATCAGCCTGAAGATGACACACGCGCACCATCACAAAACCACTAGTTGTACCACCAACCTGAAAAACAAAATCAGAACACCCGCATACAACGTCACCGCATAGAAAAACACAATTACCTTTTGATGAAGCCCAAATGATGGACCAATTAATCCTCCAGCTCAACACCTTCTGCCACCATATATTCACGAAAGTGCCACCTCCAATCCACCCCACCCGTAGGTTCTAGGTAAAGATGATGCTTAAAAAAAATGAGGCCACACCTCGCTCGATTTCTATTCTCTTTTAGTGATTCTCCTTTGAGGTCCATTAGGAAAGGGTATCACTTGACCACAACCCCAAGAATTAAGGCTCTATGCATGTCCCTCAGACGTGGGTGCTCAACACCCAGCTCTGCTATGATGATCACATCCTCCACTCCCTCCAAAAGGTTCCCCATCACTAGCTTGTGGGCCATCAAAAGTGTCACCGCCTTAGGGACTTCTAGGTCTAGCAATGCCACCATGAAACGAGCTGATGTGTCCGCATTGGTGCGATACTGCTCTATCGACAAGATATACTCCATTCCCAGTAGTAGTTGCACAACCTCCAGGACCAGGAGATCCCAATCCTTAAAGACTGATTTCAATCTGTCATAGAAAATTTTACCAAAGAATGCCTAGAGCTTTCGAGAAGCTTTAAGACAAACAAACGTTTCCATATTCTCAAATGGCCAGAAAGTAAGGGATGAGAGGAGCTATAAAGACAAGCATTGCCCACAATGTGTGGTGATGTCGTCACAACTCAAAATTGTAGTCACCCGCATTTAAAACCCTACAACCACCATCCTTCCCAACAACGCAAGGTGTTGGAGTGTGAAAAACACTGAGAGTGGGTGGTGAATTAGTGTTTTAATAACCAAATTCAATTCAACTATTTTTCAAAACACATGACTTCTTTGTAATCATGAAATGTTCAATTTCAAGAATGTATTCAAATGTGATAGTCAATATCAAATCTTTAAACCACATGAAAATCTCAAATGTTTCAAAGTACGTAAAGGAAGTTGCAAGACTAAATTGCATGAACCATCATAACCACACAGATCACAAAAGAACCATAACACAGTATTTTTATAAGTGGAAAACCCTCATAGGGATGAAAAACCATTTGAGAATTTTTTTCTCCATTGGATTAATAAAATCCCATTGATTACAAGCCTCACTAGCTACTTTTTGTGCTTCACTGGCAAAGCCTCACCGGCTACACAATATGCCTCATTGCCAAAGCGTCACTGGATACACAACATGCCTCACTATAAAAGCCTCACTGGCTACACAACATGCCTCACTAGAAAAGGAACCTCCCTAGTTACAAGTATGCCTCACTGGAAAATACAACTTTCACATCAAAATGATTCTAAAAATAAAAGGACAGAGTATAATCTCTATTTCATTACAAAGAATTTCTTTATTGTCTCATTTTCATTTGAGATTCAAGAATCTATATATATTCGTGTATGAAAGCACAACCAAAACTATGAAGTGCTTCACAATTTCAAAACGGATTATCCATTAAAGCTTTCAACATAAACATAATAATGACTCTTTGTAGAGTGTAAATCACATATTCATAAAACCCCTTCATAGTGACTATGTCATTTCTATATAGGCATCATAAGAACCATAGTCTTTCAACAAATAACTGAATGAGTCTTGCAATCTTAAACTTTCATCACACAGTCTAACCAAATGTCGAGCTTAAACATCTCATATAAATAGCAATCATTAAGCCGGTAAAACTCGATATAGTCATACCTTAATCCTTGAGAGAAATCAACTACAAAAACTTACAAATCTCAACTTCCCGAACTGCCAATACTTCCAACTATCCAAAGCTACAACCACTGATAGTTAATGATTCAAAAATCTTGTTGCTTTCCAAGTGTGACCGACGGATTAGCGCGGGCCGATTAAGCTTGATCCATGGAGAATAGAAGCATAACGAAGCCACTAATGTTAATCTCAATAGGATCAATCAAGTGTAAATTAAACCAAGCATCCATTAAAACCAAGCATGCTAAATTAAAAAAACTTTAAAAAATATCTACTCTAATCCATTGAAACCTATCCTATTGTGGGAGTGGTGTCATGTTGATGTGGAATGGTGACCCTTTCCCAATCCTGTGGATAAATGACCTTGTTCAAATCAGTTTTATTGAAGAAAATTGATGGAATGATTGTGAGATGTGTATGAAAATATGATTTTAATCTAAATGAGCATGATGCAAGCTAATTTAACATGATTTTATGCTAAAATGATGTAGATATGCAATTACTAAGCTAATCTAAATGGATTTTAAACTAAAAGATTTAAAACCCTAATTAATAAACAAGCTAAATGGATGCATTATGTGATCATAGAAGCCATTAATGGAAGCTTAAAGATAATTAATGCAATTAAAATGAACTAAAAGATGTTAAATGTGTGCTAAATATGAGTGTGAGTTTGAGTGATTTTAACAACATAACTCTGATATTAAAAGATGGATCCATTTGTCTCCAAATAGTGACCTATTTATAGGAGAGCAAATGAGAAATGGAGGGTTGAGATCAAAAAAATATAATCAATGGTCAAGGATGGAAGAAGATGGAGGCATGGATCATGGATTCTCATCAACGAATGAGAATGAAAGATGAGATTTTAATCAAGGGTCAATATTCCTTCAAACAAACACACTTTTGACTTATACAAGAGGTCAAAAGTTAACTTGCACATGAATCTTTGTAAGAATATTCCCTTTTTCAAATGAGGAGAGAGAATATTCTTTGGAATATTCTCATGAGTGAGGGAAAAGGATAATTTAGCAAATTAAAATAAAGTTTAATTGTGTAATAGGGGGGATAAATATTCCATGGGAATATTCCTTGTAGAGGAATGTGCAAAGGAGGAATATTCCCTTGAAAGTGGGAGAGAATTAGATTAATTAGTAATTGATAATCGAACAAATGTTTAATTATACAATTAGGGGAATTTAGATGAATTAGATGATATTCATTAAATAAAGTGATTTAATGAAAAGGGGAAAAAGGTGATGACATTTACTTCAATAACTTAGGATTATTTAATTAAATAAGAAGATTTAGGGATTTAAATTAAAGAGTTTGATTTATTTTATTTAATGAGATAAAATGTTAGCATGAAAAAGGGGGGAATCAACCTGATTAAATTAATGAGGTTAATAGATGCAAATGAAACAATTAATTAAATAGCTAGGCTAATTTAATCAATTAAGAGAAAAGAGGATGGGTTTTAGGAGGAAATGATGTTAGTATACTTGATTCAAGTGCATGATATCATTCAAGACACTTTTCAGTGTCTACATTTTTCCCCTCTTCGAAGCGAGATACCTGCTACTTCAATTCAAAAACTAACGCCACTAACTCATTTGACTGAAAAATCCAATGAAAATTTCTGACGAAAGATGTAAAATGAGATGATTGTCGGGTACTTGTGATATTTGATGTGTAATTTTCAATTTTTTAAAATTTTATCCCCGATGTTCATCGAAATTTTGACGAACTTGAATTTTCGTCAAACCTAGCTAAGTGGCACCATAATTTTGAATTTAATTAGTTCATACTCTACAACCTAACGAAACTAGGTTGTAGCTCGTCAAATTGGAGAAGTGAAAGGTCAATACCAATGTTGAGGAAGAGTTTGGAGGAGTGAAAACAAGGTCAATACCAGCGTCGAGGAAGAGTTTGGAGTTAAAATAAGGTCAATACCAGTGCCGCCGAAGAGTTTGGAGTGAAAAAAATTCAATACCAGCGCCGAGGAAGAGTATGGAGGAGTGAAAACAAGGTCAATACTAGCACCAAGGATGAGGTCGAGGGCACTCAGGGAAAATCAATGACCAAGGGACAATGAGTACTGTAAGTTTGGCACCCCCATTCTCTTTAACCTGCAATTTCCATGCCTAGCATGGAATTATGTATACATAACATAAACTCAAACAAATGGAAGTTTATAGGGGAAAAGGAGCCCAAGTATATGCTAGGCTAAGCTAGATCTAATTAATGGAAATAGAGGTATACAATTCTTCTTTAATACCTCCACCACAAACATATGCAAGGAAAGGTCTCCTCCCTTCTTGGTAGTGATAACCTCCTCCACACTCAACCCTTAAAAATTATGAATAGAGGAATATAATCTTCGAAGAACTCAAAGTTGATTCTCTCCTACCTGATGCAATATTTAGTAATTTTATCCTTACAAACATTTATAGTGATTAGTAGAGGCACAAAGACCAATTCTTCATAATAGAAGAATTTGATCATACTTTTCCAATGATGGCATTATGAGAAAACCTTAGGTTAAATGAAGAACCTTCATTTGAAGGTGATGTCGTCATGACCTTTGAATGAAGAACCTTCATTCAAAAATGATGCCATGTCAAGACTTTCAAATGAAGGTATTTTTTATTTTAAATATTTCATGTCCAAAATACTTTATAAAAGGAACCTTCACATGAAGGACCTTCAAATGAAGACCTTAATTCAAAGGTCCTTCATATGAAGGCTCCTTTAATGCCATCCCATTATAGCTCTTAGAGTTTTTAGAGATATTTTTGCTTCGAAGTAGATATTGGACCATAAAATAGTGTCACCATGACTCTACCAAGATATCCATCAAATTGATAAACCTTGACTTAACAACCACAAATTCACAAGAAAAATGCCCCTGTCAGCCCTAGGGCATCAATTCAATGCCAAGTTTCTTGCTTTAACAAACCCCTAAATGAAATGAATCTCTATCATACCATGTTGCACACCAATCCATCGAGTTATAGTTCCAAGACAATGGGTGGATTAGTGGATGCCATTTCTATTTAGCCCTCAAACCCTTACAAAGGCAAAATAGGGCATTCCCTGTATTTGATTGTTTTCTCCCACAAAACAGTGATTTAGCACTTCAAAACAAATGAAAATGAAAGGGAACACATATATTTATCTACAACAATGATCTCAGATCATTTCAAGCTTGTATGGATCCATACAACACAAAAGAACTTCAGAAAAATAGTAAAAACATAGAAAATTGCTTCAAGAACGTGTTATTTGGTATAAATTTTTGGTATCAACTCCTCCAACAATTGCAACAATTTCAATGGGATGTGAATACAATATGATAGAAGTGGGATAGTAAATGCATCGTTTGAAGCATCAAACCAATATGCAAAGATGAAAGAAAGTGCTAACCCCTTAAACTGAAGTTTCTTTTAACTTTAAGTTTGTTGGGTAGCCAATTCTTTTAAGTTATCAAATCCTACCATCATAGATAATCAAAATGTTGTTGTTTCAAATGACTATGAGAACTGAATTTCACTATTTGAAGATGTTGAAACCTTGTCATAGAGAACTATAACATTGATGCAACCACTCATCCTACCTTAAAACATACCAAAATTCTCCTAGCAATTAGACATAGGAAGCTTTAAGATGACTTAAAAAAAAATTATTGCCAAAGCATAAAATTATGATGACTTAACCAGGCCTATTACACACTCCCTCCCCATTAACCACTTAGACATATGGAAATTAAATGTAATTTTTTTTCTATTTTTAGTCATGTAGGTGTCCAATAAACCACTTGGTGGTGTTTCCCTTCAAGTTTATTTACTTAAATGAAGAGCAAAAGTCCTTTGATTACAATTAGAGAATACATTTGAGGCCTTGGTTGTGTAACTAGTGGACCATAGTCACATTTAACACTGGTTACAAATTTTCGGAGTTAAAACATTAAGTAGATTTCATTTGTGACAGACACATTTAGATGGTAGTAACAATAACTTGCAATCTATCAAGACTTGATTACCTTATAACCTGTCAAATTCTAGCAATGAAATGATAGATTAATCATAATGCCACCTTGGGATCACATCACCATGAAATAACTTCATCCAACATAATTATGAGTGTAGGTACCACCAAATAGGTATTTTTTAGATTTGTCTCTCTCGAGCGAGGGAAATTTAGGAAGAGAAGAGGAAAGCAAGACATGTAGTAGGTCTAAAAGAGGGAGATCAACTAGAGGTCAAAAGATTAGAATAAAATTCTGTAAAGGCATGGAATTTTTTCTTGCTGAAGGGGGGTCATGTTCTTATGATGATGAGAGCCTAGGTGACATCGAGGTGCCCTTAAGGTACAAACATCTACGGAAATAATGGGTACCCAAGGAAATTCCTCCAATAAACATTGATTTTTGTGTCAATGAGAGGATATATCACATAGCACCATCGTCATTACATGGTTTGGGCCTATTTTGCATGGATGACATAAAGATTTGTTATGAAAAATTTACTGAATTGATGGAGTATGTCAGACCCTGTTATAGTTACAAAGATTGAATGCAGTTGGTTCGATATACACGAAATATGTGTAGGTATGCACTATCAGCAAATTATATACAACTAAAAGATAAGGATAAAAATAAAGGAGTGGCTAGGTACATTGATGAAAGACCAAACACATCAGGTAATATTGTAGGGTTTATAAATAGTACACGACTTGGGTCAACAAATAAGCAACCCAACTGCATATTCGAGGTGTGCGAGGGAAACCATGTATTTGTATGTGCGATAAAATCAATAAGTGTAGGGGAAGAGTTGCTAATCGATTATAATTTTGAATCTCTTATATACAAACATAGTTACTATGGGGGTGGTATGTACTATATACCATTTTACCCAACCTCCAATTAATGACTCCAATATACCATTTTATTATTATGTTTTTTTCCGTAAGTCTATTGGTTTCATTTTGGTAATGTTTTTTTATATTTAATTTTTGTCACAGTGGGACATTGATCATACAAGGAAGGCTTCGACCTAGAGCACAGATCGTGATGCATCTTCAGGTGCTTCTACCCGACAAGTTTACCTCATTGTAATTGTACAAATTATATACAAGCAAAATGTTTTATTATTATGTTTTTTTCATGAGTTTATTGGGTTAATTTCGATAATGTTTTTAATATTCTTGTTGCAGTCAACTGATCGGGGAAAGGCACCAGTAGTAGAGGAGAGCATCCATATAGAGGTGCAGTCACTATTATGCGATGATGACATCACATTTTTCACAAACCCTGTGGATATGATGAGGAAGGCCCAAAAAAAATGCAATGAAGAAATCCTTAAGTTGGTATTCATAGTGCCTCAAACAAATGAGATAAGAGAAAGGGTTAAAATATTGAGTGATAGAGCACAAAAATTGCAAGTAAGATGTCATGAGATCTTTAATTATAACATAAGTTCATTCATGGTTTTATAATTTTTACTCTTTTATGTCATGAACTAATTTTTTTTTGTTTTTACAGGATTATTTGTGTCCTCATGATGTTGTTGGCCATGATTAGGGTACTGCAAGTGTTTCCTGAGGAGTAGGGGTTGGTACAAGTGTCAATCCTAATCTTCCTGCACATACATCACATCATCTGACCCCATCATCCGTGTTTATATTATCGACTGAAATGTTGACAACACATACCATGCAGGCATCCGGTAGTGCACCCTCTAGCAGCGAACACATGCCAAAACATGTGTCAGGACATGTACCTGGGGATGCAGAGGCCACTAGTACTAGTGATGTTTTAGCAACATTTCCTAGATCTTCTTGTATTACTAGTACAAGAACATTGTCAGTCACATTTGTGGTGACCAAGGATTTTAGTCCCATAAGGATAGAGAAGGTCCCAAGTACTTTAAAAAAAATTAATTATTATTATATATAATCCAATTGAAATTTCCTTATTGATCACTCTTTTTAGACTAATGATCCCATGATCATTTTGCAGGAAATGATTTTTTTTATAAACATCTAAGTGATATTACATTGGAACTTTCGGGCCCACCATACGTACACGGTGGAATGCCCAAAATCAAGATTCAAAAGATGAGCTCATTAATAATTTAGTTGTGTTGTTCGGTGATAAAACATTCAATTGAACCAAGGTCCTTAAGAAAGTTGGTACCTATCTAAAGTATGTGAGGGGACCAATATAGGTCACATTTAGAGAAGAACAAAAAGTATGAGCATCCCCCCATGATTCTGGAGAGGGAGTGGAAGGACCTAGTGTCGGATGGAAAGGAGAAAGCTCAAAAGAAAAAAGAAAAGGCACCACCAGGCCAAGGAAGGTATGTGATACTATCAACAATGTAATTATATATTGATTGCTTTTTCTTTTTACATAATCTAACGTATTTCAAACTTTTCATAGGCTTCTCGACACATTGAAGGCAACAAAGGCAAGACTAGAAAAAAAGGGGCAACTCAAACTTGGCTCTGGTGGTTATATGAAATTAGCCGCACAAATTGTAAGTATCAATAAATTAAATATTGCATCCAAATAATAAATTGCAAATAATTTTGGTTTTATCACACCATAGAAGAAAAAATCATGATCTTATGCAAAAATGCAGGGCTCTAAATTCAACAAAGTGCCCACGGAAGAGGACTTGAATATTTCCTTCCAACAAGGCTACGAAGCTCTGGCTGAATGCCTAAGAGTCTCAACTAGGCAATCACAATCTTCCACTGCATCCGACACGTAGGTAAATAAACTCAATAAAGTTTATTTAAAATTGAATACTTGTGCAATCTATTCAATAATAATTTCCACCATAAAGTAATTATGTACCTATTTGTTTTAAATAGATAAGAAATGATAATACTGCACATGACATTGGAATGTAGCCCGGTGAGGGTGGAGCACAACCTGCAAATGAAGGTCATGGTGTGCATCCCGGTACTGGATGTATTCATGTGCTATACAAAATGCAGTATGGATTAATACAATTAAACATCTTTAATTGCATTTGGTGTATTAATTAATGTAACCTTTCATGTTTCAACTTTAGAGCATGTAGAGCATGATCAACATGTTGAGCATGATCAGGCTAGACAAGATTGAGAGCATGATGTGGCCCCATCAGGTAAAGAGGACCACTCTAATGTTCTTTTAAACATATTTAATTGCAATTGGTGTATTAATTAATGTAACCTTTCGTGTTTCAACTCCAAATCAGGATTTAGAGGGTGTTCAACATGTTGAGCATGAGGCTATAAGACAAGATTAGGAACATGATGTGGCCTCATTGGGTAAAGAGCACCACTCTAATGTTCTTTTAAACATATTTAATTGTAATTGGTGTATTAATTAATGTAACCTTTTGTGTTTCAACTCCAGATCAGGATTTAGAGGGTGTTCAACATGTTGAGCATGAGGCTATAAGACAAGATCAGGAACATGATGTGGCCCCATCAGGTAAAGAGCACCACTCTAATGTTCTTTTAATTAATGAAATACTTGTAACAACAATAATAAAACATATCAATTTAACATTTCTTTGCTATTGCAGCAGACCCCCCACCTTGCAATGACGTCCATGTCGTGAGTACATGACTAGGTATATATTAAGATCATGAGAAGAGCTCAGAATAATTGAAAGGGGAAAAATGATTTAGAAAATGATACTCTACTTTAGCTTTTTTTAGCTGCAAAAAAGAAACAAAAACATAAGTGATTGTAATCATATTATGACAACCATATTTTTGATAATATGTAAAAACTGAAAGAATGAATGTTATCTGTTAATGAATGAATGAGAATATGTTAATGAATGAATGTTATATGTTAGTGAATGAATGTGAATATGTTAATGAATGAATGTTATATGTTATTAATGGATGAATGAATGAATGTGAATATGCTAATGAATGAATGCTATATGTTATTAATGCAAGATGAATGAATGAATGAATGTTATATGTTATTAATGGATTAATGAATGATTAATGTTATATGATCGGGTATGGGGAATTGAGAGTGATGTGAGGGGGGAGGGGCCAAATGAGCTTCCACCTTCACATGGTTGGCCCTGTTAAGTAGAGAATATTAAAATATTCTCGAAACAAAGAGAATCTCAATAAGGTAATGCACTTTTCAATATAAGAAATGCATCGTTTGAAGCATCAAACCAATATGCAAAGATGAAATAAAGTGCTAACTTTTCACTATGAACATTGTGTTGTGTGTGGATTTTATTTCAAAGCTCTTTTTCTTTTGTTTTTGGTGGTGACATAACTCTAAAATTTGATTTTTGTGCATAATAGGTTAGTGGAAAATTTGACAACTCTGAAGGGTTTAGAGGCTCGATTGAGATAGATACACAGATATTTGGATCTTGTTGTTGATGGGAGGCTTCCACTTAGCCATGAAATTCTGTACCATTTGTAGGTATGCGAAAATTTCTCTACTTACATTCATTCAACTTACTGTAATATAATATCTGACAAAAATCTCTTTTTCATTATACTTAGATGGATTTTCATGCCATGTTCCAAAGCACATGTTTTAGAACAGGCAAGAAGGATGCTGGCAAGGGTTAAGGAATTTGGCTTTACACCTGCCAATTGCATATTTTACTTCATTCATCCAGCATATTGCTAATGCGTTTCACAATTGTTGGAATCATATCCTATAATTACAAAACTAGTAAAATTAAAATATGTAAGTGTCAAATATGGCATTACATATCTTTCTATGAATTTTTGAAAGAAAATATCAAAATGGAGAAGTATTAACAAAATAATATTCATAATTTCTAAGAGATCGGGGAATTTTTTTGCAGAGTTATCTTGAATATATTTAAGACAAAATTAACTTATAGAGATTGAAGCAAAATATTGGTAGTCTAAAATCACCAGTCAACACATCTTAGTAGTATCTCAATTCAAAAGAACTAGGTCCACTATACATTAGCCAGTAAAACAAATAAAATCAATTCATAAGATTATTTTGTTCTAATAGGGTTGACTAGTTGCTTGTTTCTTTTTGATTGTTAGGAAGTCATCAATATACACTTGGTTTTCATGCCTTCTCTTGCCTCGTGGCCAGAGAGTTTCTACAGAAGGCATCAAAGTAACCTTCAAGATTGACAATGGCAATGAGTACAAGGTCAATATAGCTTCATGTTAATTGGGTATGATTTTATTTGTTCAAGACCAATTTAGATTCATTTTCTGCTCACACTACTTTTATTTACATTTATGTTTTGCTAATATCCATTTTCCTTTACATTCATATTCTTCTATACATATTGTGTTTACAATAATGTTTTCCTTAATTTAATCTAGGGGGGAGGACCCAGTACCTGAGAATTTTTGAATAGTTGTGATAGTAGTGGTTTATATAGTGCCCAACCCTAATTGTGTGGCCCAAAACAAATTTTGGGCCTCAATAAGCCTTTGAAAAGGCACATGCGTATTAGGTCATAGAATCAACTCACAACCATCTTAATTAAAAGCTAATCGATGGGCTTGCCAATTTAAACCTCTGGAATCCCCCTATAACCGTTAGATTTAGAAAGATCAACAGTTAAGAATTTGCAACTTGTAGACCTAAGACATTTCATTCACTGATAGCCACCCTCTCCACCAATGGACACCTATCCTTTGTTCTATTGGTGGGATGCCAAATAATGTTTCCCCGATGCACCATAGTTCCCCCGATATACTTTATGCATTCTATAATTCATGCCCATGGTTATAATTCATGGTTACTTTTGTTGACAACTTGACTCTATCGGTATATCGGGAGAGCACCCTAGGAGTCAACCCGATACAATATTGTTACAACGATACTAGGTTGTGAGCTATTTTCATCGAGCCATCGGCGAGATTGTGATGGGGGTTCCACCGATGAAGCATTGTTAGGCCGATGGTATTGAATTTTGTTTGATCCCACAAAATATGATCCAAATTAAAATATTTAGTCTAAAGAAATTATTCCATGTGGTTTGGAGGGGAAACATTACCACATAGGTACTATGCAAGGGGATTTAATCTAAGGGAGCCTAAATTGAATCACTTTTCATGCATGAGAAAATCACTACACTAGAATGGTGAGAAAGGGATATTTTGGGTTGTTTATAAATAGAAGAGGGGATTAGATAAAACCATCCTTTGATCAAATCCCTTTAGATTGAAACCTCATTCAATCTTAGCCTTACCTTAGATCAAAATCCACTTTTTTTTCTTGTTGTAGGTGTTGCCATTGATGTCAACAAAATAGAGATTCTTGTAAGTGTTTTCATTAATGGATGGTTGCATGTAATGAAATCAGTGTGATGATCAAAAGTGTTGTGAAGTGTTGTCTGTTGGTTTGTTTTACTGCAACCAAGTTGATCTTCTAATCTACCTATGGAATTGCTAATTCCAATTAAGGGCAGCTCGAAGGACCTGGACCAACTGATGAGGATTTTAAGGACCTCCTACACTTTGGGCCCTGCAAGACCCGGGAGGGTGATCCCTTAATGTGTTTATAACCTCTGCACCATAATTATAGACAACATTAACAATAACAAATAATCTCAATAAATAGCTCAATAGGATGGGATAAAACTGAATAGAATTGGTTGTTCATCAATAATTATCAACCATTTGGAGCATGAGATAATCACAACAATACTTCAAAGTAAAATATATTCATTAATTTTCAATTTGTAGCAAGCTCTGGGTGAACACAAACAAATATTGAACCATAAAGAACATATGCAACTTAGATCAATGCCTTATTTCCATTGGAGGAGTCAAATTCACAAATACCTAAGGGTTTACAATAGATTCAACCCGTAGCATATAAGATCTATGATAATATCACCTTACAATATCACCAATATGTAACCCTAACTCAATACTACTTATCAGATCCTTGTACAAAATGTATCAACCTACAATCTCATTTAAGCATTTTAATTAATTTCTTGAATCAAAGCTAAAATAATAATTGCACACACCACAACAATGAGATGAACAAAATAACCCTTGATCACTTTATTCAAAATTCAAATATGCTTGTACACAGTAGAGACATGAGCTTGAATTTATCAATCTGATTCAAATGCTAGTACTATTATACAACATTATATCTCCATGAATTCAAAACCTATAACAAAAATGACTCAGAACCTAATTTGCATTTCCTCTGTAACTATCAGACTTTACGATTGCTCTATAACTTCACCTAGACTCGACCAAAAATTTCTAACTTGCTAACCCGTACTTCTGGCCTTGAAATCCTTCTCATAGAAAGTGAAGGAGCAAACAAGCATCGGGCCAGAAAGTACACATGTCACCAACCAATCGGACTACTTAGTGAAATCTCAAAATTTAGTTACAACTGATATTCCCTTTGGAGAATCTTCTTGTTCTTTTACAATTCCTCCAATCAAAACATTCCAGCTCAGGAACCCTTACAACTCACATTTTTGGCCCCACCATCTCTTGCATCTTCAAACGAATCCATGTGCCAACATTCCCTTGATATCACGATCGTTAACCATCTTGCAACTCTTGATCACGTGATAGCGGGCAATCGTAGATCTTGATCTTCAGCAAACTTGCTCATGCAGACGGTTAACAACTTTGACTCTAAATGTCGAGCACCTAATATGTTTAGATTAAAACATATTCATTGATTTCAAGCATGTGCATTTTAGATCTGCTTTAGTAGCTTTCCAGTTAATATATTAAGGTCAGCTTAATATATTAAAACATTCATAATGTTCCTTCGGCCTCTCCGAATGTGACAAATGGTGCCTTCCCATGATATCATGATAGAGTATTGAACAATCATGATATCATGGGAAGGCACCATCTGTAACATTCGGAGAGGCCGAAGGAACATTATGAATGTTTTAATATATTAAGTCGACCTTAATATATTAACTGGAGAGCTACTAAAGCAGATCTAAAATGCACATGCTTAAAATTGGCAGAGATGTTTTAATCTAAACAGAAAAGGTGCTCGACATTTAAAGTCAAAGTTGTCAACCGTCTGCATGAGCAAGTTTCCTGAAGATCAAGATCTACGGTTGCTCGCTATCACGAGATCAAGAGTTGCAAGATGGTTAACGATCGTGATATCAAGGGAATGTTGACACGTGGATGATTTAAAAAAAAAAATTGAATTATTTCATTGAACTTTCGATGAACCTCCAAAAACGTTCGACGAATTTGCAATACGTCCGACAAAAATTTCGTCGTAATGACTTGCCTATTTCGTCGCAAGTTCGACAGACTTCTATTGTTGATCTGACGCTTTGACAAAGGCATGCCACTTGTGTTCTGGCTACAATTCGTCACTAGATTGACGAAATGTTCATCAATATTTTGATGAACACCAGGGCCCTTTTCCATGGCGGAAACTGACGAAGTTGTGTCGTGATTTCAACGTTTTAAAGCTAGTCAGGAAAGTGATGAAAATTATTTCAGTGATTTGTCAGTATGCCGACAATATATTGCCGATATTCCAACAAACATTCATCAGAAATTGGAGTCAAATACAGTAGTGCACTCTTCAAATTAAAAACCGTTGCTTAAATCAATTTTTATTTTATTTTTAGATGCCCCAACACCCCAACAAAAGGAATAAGCTAGTTCACTGCCCCCTTGAGAAATGGAGTGAAAATTTTGAATTTTGGGTTGATTTCTCGACAAAGATTAAATTCTGCCCTAGGGGTCCAAAAAGGCTCCGAGATGCAAAAAATGTTGCAAAATAAGCTCCAGCTTCGAAAGATTGGTGAAAATGGTGAAATGCCCTAGCTTCAAGGTTAAATTAGGGCAAAAAACCCTAATTTGTAGGCTTAAATAGGTGAGGAAGGGTCACTTTCAAGTCATTTGTGCATTCACACCTTAGAGAATTCTTGCAAATTGAGCTCTGACCCTTAGATGAGATGGCGCAACGAGTGCTCCCATGACACATTTCCAACCAGGTTCATGAGTACCAGAGGCTTCCAGGCGCAGGACCATCGGTATGTGATTCAAAACTGGATTTGAAATTTGACTTTTAGGTGCATTTAATGCATTTTGAAATTTGAACTTTGGCAGTGTCACTATATAGCGATGATATTTTTAGAATCGATGACGCTATTTGGATTTATAGTGATGCATATGTAATTAGTGACACAATTCATGATTTAGATTTAGGGTTTCATATTCTAAATAGCAATGCATATGTAAATAGCTATGCATCTCTTGATTTGAAAATTAGGGTTAGGGTTTTCCAAAATCAAATTGTGATGCATATGTGTTTAGCAACACATATGTGGATTTGGAATTTAAATGCTTCGGGTGTTGCAATTTGGAATTTGAATTATAGTGACGTTATCTTAAATAGCGACACTAAATTGTCATTTTGAGGGATAAAAACTCCAAACTTAGTCAATTTTTTGTGAATTTTAACATCATGCGCTTCATGGGTGCAGGAGGTGATCCCGCCTTTGATGTCCCACGAGCACTGGCCAACTGTTTTATCTAGACTTGGTGATTTATCTGAGTTGCGGTAGGAGCACTTGGGAGAGATTGGATTGTGGTATGTATCCTACATGCCTATTGTCTGGACCCATTTGGTGATGATGACAACTCTATGTGAGCGATGGCATAGTGAGACTTCATCGTTCCACTTACCTATCGATGGGGCGACATTGACGCTAGAGGATGTATGGAAGATTTTGCGTTTGCTGATACATGATGAGCGTGTGATCCATGATGTTGACTTCGGTTACGATTCCTACCATGAGGTACTTAAGCAGGAGGACATTGTTTTGGTCACCTCCTAGATAGACCTCAATATGTATAGAGGTTGGGTGTCGACTTTCAGATTGATCATTGCAATGATTATCTCAAGTTTGGTTGCTCTAGAATGGTAGAGCAAAGGATTCAATTTGGGATGGGGTCTGGCTTGGCACAAGATGCTCTTTTGGAGGACTTAGTATGCATGGGGGCTAGTTTTTTTGGCCTCCCTTTACCATGATATGCATTATTTTATATACTGCGATGGCAAGGCTATTGGCATAGGGGTCACCCTTCACATTTGGACCTAGGAGTACATCAATGTGCTCTAACCGATTGTTCAGATGGAATATATAGAGCCAGATGATCTAGTTGTCTAGAGATACAGGGGTGTCATCACATTACAATACATAGGGCAACTCAACATTCCCTACTACCATAGGGTGATCGATGATATGGCAGTATTCAGATGGTGGCCCTGGCTTCAGATGCTAGCTTGGTATGATGATGTTCAGTAACTCTTCTTTGCTAGATAGACCCGATTCATGCAGGGTCGAGAACACACGATCATTAAGAGGTACCTGCTCGATAGGGTTTCCAGATAGTTTGGCGAGAGGTAGGACAAGCCCGATGATCAGTATGTCGCCATCTTTTCCAGGTCAACTTGAGAGACAGTGTGGGGACCTACGATCCCAACCCACGAGGTTATCGAGGGATTTCAACAGTTGGTTGCTAGGCCTTGGGCCTATGATTAGGGACAAGCGGATGCACAAACGACACATCCTTATGATGCATGGTTTGTACCTCCTCACTGATTGATAGATCCAACAAGTATACCTCCACGACGAAGATCAAGAGGGAGGGGTACATGCAAAGAAAAAGGGAAGCCTGATGATGGGCAAGGCAGAGGACAAGTCTCAGGGGCCCCACTAGTACATCAACAACCTCCGATACAACAACAACCACCACAACAGCCACCTTTGAGGCCAGATCCCCATGATGTACAGATAAAATAGTTACAACATCAGTTGCAGGTGGTGACAGGTGAGAGGGATCAGTCTCACTAGCAGATTTTGGTTATTATTGCAGAGAGAGACCAAGCTAGGCAACAGATAGTGGCGTTGACAGTGGAGAGGGACTAGGAGTGTCAACTCAGGTAGACCACCGAGATGCAGTTAGCACAGGAGGTCGAGCGACGCCAACACCTAGAGACCATGATAGTTGTAGCCCAGGGGCAGACAACGTTTTCCAGATTCTATAGGGAGGTCATGACTGAAGCAACACATTATCAGATGCACTACCACTAGAATGTATTGTAGGTGCTTAAATAGCCAGATTACTTGCAGAAGAGTGGAGCACATCCCAGGATTGAGGATCAACCAGAAAGACAACATGGTGAGGGGAGCAGCCATCAGGGCTAGTTCGCTTGTACAAATACTTTTTGATGATTATTTTCTGATTCTTTATATAGATATACAGTCATGGGTTCATTTTTGATAGCCTTGTGGATATTGTACTTTTGATTGATATACATACACAGACTCATATATTGTACCATGACAGTCATTTTTTTATATGTATGATATGATATGGATTTGATATGTGATATGTTTTTTTATTTCATGCTTATGAATGTATGGATGCACTTGATATGATGTGATGTGATGCTTATATATGCTTATGTGATATGTGATGATATACGATGTTATGCAATGCAATTGATGGATGCACTTCTTTTTCAATATCTTTTTATGACATGTCATGGGATGGATGATATGATATGAAGATGGTATGCTTATACAAATGATATGAATGCATTTCTTTTTGTGTATTTTCTTATGTAGTTTTATGAGATAATAATGTATGCATATGGACATGTATGTGTGGATAATGCAGATGTTCATGCTTATGACATGATAATGTGATATATGTTTATGATATGTGTGAAACAATTTAAGATGCTTAGAATAACAAATCTATATTATTCATCATAACTTAAATGATAATGATGATGTAGGATCTATGTTCTATGATATGTTATGATTATGCAAGATGTATGCATACTGATGATTTGTGGATATATGATGGATGCATTGATGATATTTTTGGTGACTGTCATGATACCATGTTAGTGCAGAGAGAAGATAGAAGAAAGAAGATGAATGACCATTGATTTTGATGATTGCCTCAAAAGATCCAACAAGTCTATGATCCATCGAGACTTTATTAGAGATGGTGGTGATGATGATGATTTGCTCATATCTTTGGATTGGTATTTTATATCATTCCTTATTGTTTGATATAACACATAGACATGATGTATCAAGGTATTGATAACCAAGATGACGTTGTATCTAGTGTAATGGACTTTGAATTTCCAAATAGATAGGATAGTTCTTGTTCACACCTTGACATATGAAAACATCGTCAGAATGTAGTTTAGCAGTTTAGATTACATTGGACAAAAGCATACACGATAGTCAACAATCTATTCCAAAGGACCTCCCTACACACAAATAAGCAAGTATGTGCCAAGATTATTTTACAAGAATACCCACAAGCATAGAAAATGAAAGATAATGATCGATGCCCCATTCATTTATCTCTAAATCATTTTGATATAAATCATTGAGAGGCCCTTAGAATGGGTCATTAAGATAAATCATAAGAAAAGATCAAAGACAAACAGTCAGTGTTATCTATATCTCTTGCCATTTTAAAATGTAGCTAAGGTGATTTATGATATTGATTCCCATTGCAGGTTGGATACATCCTAGGACATGTTGATCAAATTATTTATTAGGATGAGGTGTGTGATAAGTTTTTGATACAAACTTCACTGACTCGTTTACCTATGATCTAGAATTTAGATTTTCACACTTAAGTTCTCACTTTATGACTCACTATACTTACTTTCTATTTGTTTTTCCAAAGGTTGAAGGGGACGATCGATTTATTATGGGTAAAGGTTTATTGTGGGTGAAAGCGACATGGGATGGATGATTTTGGGTTTTTCTGAATATGTCAATGTTTTGAGGCGGTTTTTGGTTTTTTTAAAAGTTTATGTGAATGTTTTGGTTTTTTATTATTTGAGGGTTTTTAGAGTTTTTGAATGTTTTCTAGTGTTTTTGGTATTTTCGAAGTTTCGAATGTTTTAGGGTTTTTTGAGACTTTGAAATGTTTATGGGGATTTTTGAGTTTTCAAATGTTTAATATTTTTTTGATATTTGAATGTTTAGGTATTTTTTGAATTGCAACCAAGAACCTAACCTAAAAGACCTATCCTAGGGGCCTTGGGGGCTAATCAAAGATTAGCCTTGCCTACGTTATACATGCAAAAGCCTTGTAGTTCGAACAACTTGACTTATTGAAATATGAGATTTGAACAATTGATGGAATGACAGATTTATTATGATAAAATCATAAAGAAATAACCTAGGGTGTCTCAGGGGCACATCAATGATGGCCTTATCTACGATCAAGCTTAGAGACCCGTAGTTTGACAATAGGGTACTATTTTTGGATTTTTGATGTTTTGCCCTTTTTAGGCATTTTGATGTGTTTTGGATGTTTTGGATTTTGACTTTACAATTTTTAAAATGTTTTTGGATTTTAGCTGTATAGGATTTTACAAATATTTTTGGATTTTTAATAAGATTTCCAATAACCTTAAGATACATAAGAACCCGATATGATCCATAGTGAATTTCCCCCAATGTGACACAATAGAGTACCTTGATATAGGAAGGAAAAACTAACCTTAGGAATATGCCAGGTAGTACTAAAGGGGATACGATACTTCACAACATCAAGCTATGATAAGGATGTGGATGGGTGATAGAATAAATAGGATGAATGTTGTGATGGATGTATGGGATGCCAAGACTGATAGGATAAAGAGCCATAGATGGATGAAGGTGGTTTATTTACGCAAGGCACCTATTTTCCAGGTTTTCACCAAGGTACTTGCCCAAAGTGCCACCGAAATTATTTTCATTGGAAGACAAATTTTTTTCTCTACTTTTTCAATCCTTTTTCTCATTTTTTTGGATTTTGATCATTTTTTTATTTTTTAATATTTTCATATTTATACCCTTCAAGACTAGGCATAAAACTTTTTAAGATGTAAGTTGTTGGTTAGTTGTTGCAAGGGTTCACCTTCAAGTGTTGGTAATTGATATGCTTCTGATCCATAGCTTGCGGTGATGACAAAGGGACCCAACCAGTTAGGCTCAAACTTTCCTTTACTGTCCTGATCTAGAAGATTCTTTTGATTCTGCTTTAGGACAAGATCCCCTACTTGGAAAGAATAACATTTGATCTTCTTGTTATAGCTTTATTTCAATTGATTTTGATATAATTGTAAGTGATTAAGAGCATCAAGATGACACTCATCTAGGAATTCTAGCTCATTCAACCAAGATACTCTATATTCTCCATTGGTGATCAGGTTTTGTAGTGACAGGAGCTCAACCTCAATAGGCAAGGTGGATTCTGATTCGTAGACCAAGGAGAAAGGGGTTGCACCTGTTGGCATGTAGATACTAGTTCAATAGGCCCAGAGGGTGAGATTTAGCTATAGATTCTAGTCACAACCAACTTCATTGATTGTTTTCTTTAGGATTTTCAAAATGGTCTTATTTGTAGACTGAGCTTGACCGTTACCCTGGGGGTAATACGGGGTAGAGAATCGGTGTTGGATGTTGAATATTTGACATATCTCTTTTACATCCTGATTCTTGAAGGATGTTCCATTGTCTGAGATAAGGGTTTGTAGAACACCATAATGACAGATTAGGTAATTCAGGATAAACTTGGCAATTTTCTTCCCCGTTATGTAGGTCATAGGAATAGCTTTGACCCACTTGGTAAAGTACTTTGTGGTTGTTATGATAAACTTGTGTCCATTGGATGAGGTTGGAGTGATATTTCCTATGAGGTCAAGCCCCCACTGCAAAAAAGGCCAAGGTGTGATCATTGGTTGCAACTCCTGAGCTGGAGCATGAATCAGATCATGCTATTGACACTGGACACATTTTTGCACATATTGATGGGCTTCTCTTTCCATGTTTGGCCAATAGTACCCTGTCTTCAATAGTTTCTTATCTAAATTCATACCACTAGAATGGGAGCCACATATGCCATCATGTACTTTTGTTAAAGAAGTTAAGGCTTCCTCTTGGTTAAGACATCGTAGTAATGTCCCTTCGATGCTTCAACGGTAAAGGGTATCAGCTAGGATCACGAATCAGGATGCCTTCTTGACAAAGGTCTTTTTAAGTTTGGAGGTGATATTGGATGGGAGGATTCCTCTGCTTAGGTAGATAAATATGTCATGATACCATGGGGATCCAAGACCCAATGACACATGCAAATTCATATTTTGGGATTTCAAAAGTTGGTACGAGGAGTTGTTCTACCAAAAATTCACATTAAAGGATGTTGTTCGACATTTCTAACAATAATCTGATTGTTGCCATTATGTTTGTTGCTTGGTTATTCATGCGAGGAATCTGCTCAAAAGTTATATCAATGAAAAGGTCCTTGAGACTTTCCACCATCTTCTTGTAAGGATTAAGATTATCATCCTTAGTTTGGTAGTCATAATTGACTTGGTTGATAACCAGCTATGAGTCTCAATAGACTTTCATCTCTTGTATCTAACATTGAACTGTTATCCTTAGACTTGTGATTAGGGCTTCGTACTCAACAATGTTGTTAGTACACAAAAATGATAGCCTGTGTGACTTTGGAATGCAATCACCTTGAGGGGTGATAAAGAGAATACCTGCTCCTGATCCATGTTGGGTGAACAATCTGTCAAAGTAAATTTTCCACTGATTGGTTAGATTGACAAGGAAGTTAGATATCAATGGGTTCTCTGCATAGGTAGGTGCCTCTGCCAGTTGTTCGACGATCACTTATCCCTTGATTTCCTTGTGATCAATGTACTCTATGTCAAATTTAGTTAAGATCATCACCCATTTGGCCATTCACCCAGTGAGAATTTCTTTGGATACTAGGTATTTTACTGGGTCGATCTTTGCAATGAGCTTAATTTGATGGGACAACATGTAATGTTTGAACTTTTATGAAGAAAAAACTACTGCTAGGCATGCTTTTTCAATGGGTGAATACTTCATTTTGTATCCCACCAAGGTCCTTCTGATGTAATAGATAGCCCTTTCCTTTTCATTTTTATCATGTTGTGCTAGAAGAGCACCTAGTGCTGTTGATGTTGCTAAGATATACAGGATCAATTGTTTGTACGGTATCGGTGACATGAGTACTAGAGGTGTCAATAGATAGTCTTTGATCTGCTGGAAAGATTTATCACACTTCTCATCCCACTTGTAAGTTATTCCTTTAAGGAGAAGATGCATGAAAGTGTAAATTTTATCTGATAGTTGCGCTATGAACCTTTTGATGGACTATGATCTTCCTTGTAACCCTCTCATCTGTTTTAGTGTTTGTGGTGGTTCCATGTCGAGGATGGATTTTACTTTTATTGGATCAATTTTTATTCCTCTTTGTGAGACGATATAGCCAAGAAGTTTCCCTGATGAAACCTCGAAGACATACTTTTTTGGATTCAGTTGTACCTTGTACTCTTTGAGTCTATCAAAGATGGGTCCTAAGACTTGTATGTGCTCATTCCTTTTCTTTGATTTTGCCAAAATATCATCCACACAATCTTCGACTATTTTGTGGACCATTTCATGAAAGATGAGTTTCATTGCTCTTTGATAAGTTGTTCTTGTGTTCTTCAGCCCAAATGGCATCATGTTCCAGCAATAGGTTCCCCATGGACAAGTGAATGTAGTTTTGTGTTGATCCTCCTTGGCGATCATGTTTTGATTGTAGCCTAAAAAACCATCCATGAGTGATAGCATTTCATACCCTGCTATTAATTCCATGATGAGGTCAATGTTAAGAAGAGGGAAATCATCCTTCATGCATGATTTATTTAAGTCTCTAAAATTCATGTAGATTTTGATGCCCCCAGTGGGTTTTGAGACTGGTACTAGGTTTGAAACCCACTTAGGATAATCTATCGGTCATATGAATCCAACATCAAGAAGCTTTTGTAACTCAAGTTTCACCAAGAGTGTTATCTGAGGGTGCATCTTCCTTCATTTTTGCTTCATTGGCTTGGCTTCAGGATAAACTGTAAGTGATGTACAACTACTTTTGGATCAATCCCTAACATATCAGTGTATGACCATGAAAAGTTAGGTCTTCGCTCTTTCAGGAATATTGCTAGGTTTTTTTGTTCTTCATCCAATAGGGATTCAACATAGAAAGTAATCTTAGGTGCCTCTTTTGTTTCCACATTGACTAGAGTGGCCTTTTTTGCTAGTACTAATGACTTCTCTAGATGCATCACACTAAGGGGAAGATTGAATCCCTCATCCTTGGGCGCCTCATAGAGGTTTTCACCTTTGGATGCATCCTTTCTTTTTATTATTTTAGGGTCAAAAAGTGCCATAGAATGGTTTTCGCTCAAAGATCTGCATGTTATTTGTATTTCATCAATTTTGTGACTAAAGGATTCAATCGTCTCCCCATAGTACACCCCTGTGTCTAGCTCTATGTAAAAACATGCTTTGTGATTTGTCCAAGATAAGTTATCACAGAGTCCCATGAATTATGAAATCGCTTCATCATTTTCGAATAAATCTAGAATCGGTGGTCCTTGTTGGTCCAAGTCAATGAGTTGTGGGTATACTAGGCATATTTCAATGGGTTGATTGCTCAGAGCAAAGGATGTTATGGATATCATGAAGAGGGATTTGTTCTCAAATAAGTTAGCAACATCAAGGGGGGAGTCATCTAAGGTCGTATCACATGATGTAGGCAACCAAGAGGAAGACTCAATCCATTTAGAAAAAAGTATCTTTTCCAATAAGGGTGACCTTTCTAGTAGTACAACCTAGGCCAAGATTCTTTAGGCATTTCTCAAGAACAATGGGCTCTAGCAAACTGTTATCATTCTATCCTAGTTTCTCATTCCTGTTATAGCCCCATCCCTTCATTAGTTGTAAGCCTTGTTTGTCATCTTCCATGGGAATAATAGGGATGATTCATTCATTTTGATAGAGGATTTTAGAGACATCTTCCTCATTGATATCTTCTTGGTTCAGATTCCCCCACTTGGTGCAGGTAGCAGCAACCATCTTTATTGTATCAAGATTTGTGTTTCTAGGTGTGATTTTCCCATGTGATTGAGGAGAAAGAGATAGCTCTCCTAAGACAAACGTATTCGTCATTAGCTTATAGTTTCTACAACCATAATCTTGGATTACTGCTTTGATGTCAGGAATGTTCTGCACAATAGTAATTTTCATTTTTGAGGTCGATACAAGGGTTGATTGATCAACAAATAGGGTAGACTATGTAGGCCCTTCATCATTCTTGGGTATTTGGGGGATCTTATAGAACTTGGCCTCAAGATTCTTGCAATAGTAAAAAGGTTCAGAATCTCCATGGATGGTAATTTCTCTACCTTCAAAAGGAAAATTTACACATTGATGATAGGTCAAGGCTACAAATTTTAAGGTAGGGATCCATGGTTGGCCAAGTAAGATTTTGTAAGGAAGATCAAGGTCTAACACTTGGCATGTAGTTTTTGCAATGATAGGCCCCACTTGGATGGGTAGTGCAATGATGCCTTGTGATACCTGCTCTTGTTCATCATATGCTCTAATGGTGGTACTCTTTTCTTTTTCAATAGTATCCTGTAAATAGCGCAGGTTCTTGATCAATTGAAGAGTGAAAATGTTCAAACCAACACCTCCATCTACCAAAACTCTTTTGACCTTATTATTATGAATGAAAACCTCAAGGTGTAAAGTGTGTTTATGAGATAGCTGTGAAGATAGTTCTTGTTCTGAGAAGGTAAGGAGATGATTAGTGATATGCCCTACCATAGCTTAAAACTGATTTGTATCAATATCCTTAGGGACGAATGACTTTGACAAAGATTTCTCTAAGATTTCCTTATGTGTGGGTGATAGCCTCAATAGTTCCAAGATTGATATCTACGTGGGGGTCTTCTTAAGTTGATCTAAGAGATTGTACTTGCTAGGATTTTATGGTGGCAAAGTAGGATGTGCCCTAGATTGAGATAGGACCCCTTGGATGGTGATTTTTCCATATTGTGTGTTGACTCCACATTCCACACTAGGCCCTTTGATGGTGACAATGGTAATGACATTGTCACAAGAAGTGACTACATTGGAATAGGTATGTTGTACATTTATGTAATCTTTAGCTTTTCCGGTGTTGTTCCCTTTGCTATGATCTGACATAGGGTTATTGTATATCTTAAGATCATGGTTATCGGCTAGTACTTCAACATATATGGTATCATTCTCTATAACGTCTTGGATAATGTTTTTGAGCCTCATGCAGTTTGTCATTTTGTGTCCTTTGATTTTGTGAAAGTCACAAAGATCATTCTCGTTGTACCAAGATGGTTTCTCTTGTGGTTCTTGGTAGTTTTCAAAGCTGGGAAGCATTATTAGGTTTAACTCTACCAACTTTTTCATGATGGTTTTGATAGGTTCAGATAACTATGTGTACTTACATTTAGGATAGTTGTTCTTGTTAGGGGTTTGCCTCTATTGCATTTTAGTGTTGTTGATCTAATTTTTCTGAGGAGGTTTTTTTTGTTGTACAGTTGGTTGAATGCTAGCAACTTGATTGTTGTTTGGTCTGGGAGAACTTAGGACCACCTTAACATCTACTATGCCATCATTTGTTATGTTCTTTTTCTTAGCCCAAATACAAGGCTTGCATTTGAACTAGTTGATGGGTGATTGTAAGCTTGAGTATTTCCTTGTGAGATTAGAACTATGCCAATGTTAAGGGCTCTAGGGACAAGCTCATCATAATATGTGATGCATTTCATTTTCAAGTGGAAGGATAGATCTAGATCTAGATTTTCTATGATGATCCCCACTTGTTGTTCGTCGGGAAGGGGCCACTAGCTCTTTGTCTCCACCGTTGCAAGAAATTGGTGAAAGATTCTCCTTTGTGTTGTTTGAGAGTATACAACTCTTTTAAGCCGACGTCCATGTCAAGGTTAAAGGAGAAGTGATCTATAAATTTATCGGTAATTTCTTGAAAATTCTTGATACCTGGCGGTAGTTGAGAAAACCAATCCATGGCAGGACCTATTAAACTTCGGGGGAAGATGCGCATTAAGTAAGAATCATTGTAAGAAACCTCCATACACATGACGTTACACTCTTTGAAATGGTCTACAAGACTTCCTCTCCCTTTGTAGTTATCAAATTTAGGAATTCAAAGCCAAGAGGGAATGACACCATTATGATGTTTTGATCGAATGGATATGGACATAAAAATTTTATATGGGACTTCTTTGTCTTGCCCATCCGAAGATCCTGTATTTCTTGTGATAATGCCTTAAGTTGTGATGCCAAATCATCTTGCAAGTTTGGTGGCGGAACATATGTTCTGTATTTTGGGAAGGTGGATGGATTATATGTGGGATTTTGATACGATAAAGTGTTATATGGTGTATATGGTGGTATGGTATTTTGTGAAGGTGATTGAGGTGTCGATGCATCTTTTCCTAATGCATTCGTATTAACGATGTTATTTTGAGGATTATAGTAAGAACTTTTTTGTTGTTGTTGGCCATATTGTTGAGCTAGTAAGGCTTGTTGTTGTTGTTGAGCCAGAAGGGTTGCTTGTTGTTGGGCTTGTTTTTGTTGTTGTGCTAATAAGTCTACTTGATGTTGGGCTTGTTGTTATTGTTTTTGTGTTGCTAAGGCTACTTAATGGGCTTGATGTTGTTGTTGGGCTAAGGTTGTTTGCTATGCTGCTAAAGCTGCTTGGTGTTGTTGCTGCTATTATTGTGTTGCTAGGGCTGCTTCTTCTTGTTGTTGTTGTTTCCACTATTGTTGTGCTGCTAGGGTTGCTTCTTGTTGTTTTTGTTGTTGGATGGCTTGCTGATAAGCCTGTTGTGCTTGTTGTAAGGCCAAGGCATGTGCTTGCACTATAGGATTAGTTGGTTGTTGGGATATCTATGATGGATTTTGGGTGTTGATTTTTTGAGTGGGTAGTGGATTGTTGATGATAGATTGTAGATTCCATTGACTCAACATTCCTTGGAGCATAGTGGATTGAGATGAAGGAATGTAAGTGTGAGGTCCCATTTGATTTTGCATGGTAAAAGGGACTGTGGGGAAAGATGAGGATGGTGTCATTATATTTTGCGATGGCAATGAAATACTAGGACCTTGAGTCCATTGATTGTCTAATATCGTGAGGATTTCCTTGCATTAGGAATGTGGACAGAGTATTATCTAGGTTGATGGGATTTGTCACAAAGGGATTGTTTTGATTCAGGTTGATGATGGATGGGATGGACATGTTTTTTGAAACCAATGGTGCAGATGAACTAGTTGGGGGATTGGATAAAAATGTCCCTATTTGTGTTAAGGTTTGATTTTACATTATGGTGTTGGCATGCCCTTGTTGGTCGATTTCAAACACTTGGTCCACACTTCCTTGTGAGATGTTGGGAACACTTATGGTACTTATGGGGATGGATGAAGATGGGTACCCTCGATATGTTGATGTTGATGTTGGGGGTGTTTGGGAATGGTAGATGTGTCAAATGTTGGTATCCAAGTAGTGGATGGATTGGTGTTTGAGGGTACCCACAAGTGTATTTATTTCGAATGGAAGAGTTACTAGACCAAAGTCCTTGGCAAGACTAGTTGCAAGACTATGACTGAATGTTTGATTTATCCCTAATGATGGAGTTGTTAAGTCTTGTGTCAAAGGTTGCGCAACAAAAGATGGGAAAAATAGAGCAACACTTTTTAAGACCTGATGTTCTTGTTTGGACTCCATGATTTCTTCCTTAGTAAGTCTAAATGGGTTGCTTTTAACGTCTTTAATCTCCTATGGTCCTGATGGAGATGAGGGTTGTTGTGATGGGGTAAGTTGAATTTTCGGATCGAATTCTAAAGGATTGGGATCACTTAAGGTGAATGTGACTTTGGTTTTCTCCATGATTCTCTTGTGTTGTGATCTTGTCTTTACCATAAATTTTGGGTCACCTATGAGAGAGTTGTGTTGAGATTTTTTAATGTTTAAAATCTCTAGTTGACTTAAATCTAGGTAAAAGTGACACTCTAAGTATTTTGGGAGAAATGATGAGAATGGGGGATGAAGAGATGGATGATGTGTAAAGTGATTTTTGTAAACGTTTTGGGACAACAGCTTTGACTTAAGAGTTTGATGTTTGATGTTTGATGTTTGATAAAGGATGTTGATGAAATTAGAAATCTTTAGGGTAGACTCGTGACCTTCAAGATAAACTAGTTCAAATATGATAACTAACTTAACTAAGTGCATGGAAAAGGATAAATTTCACATACAAAGTAGCCAAGTTAGGGGTTGGTTTGATAGATGTTTAAGTCAAAAAGTGTTGGTGCATTCAAATTTTTTATAAATTTTGGTGAAGTGAAGGATGAAATTTTTGACCCAATGTTGACCTAAAGTGAACCTTTATTTGATAAGACCAAGGTAGTGAGAAACATTCTAGACCTCTAAATTTTACAAATCTTAAAGACCCAATGTTTTAGATAGGTTCATTATCATGAAAAAGACTTGGGTTTTGACCGAAAAAGAACATATACAAGTCGAGGTTGTTTCTTGAAACATGTTTGTAAAGTTGTATACCAACTTGGTTCTGTTTTGGTGAAGTACTGAAAGGTAATTTTTGAGAGCTTTTGGAGTAAGATGCCTAAGTTTAAAATGGCGACTTGTAGACCTTCTCTTGGGGATTCTAATTTTGTGTGAGATCATTTAGAGAAGTATAAGTCTATGGAAGAAAAGAGGATATTTATTATCATGCGGGTGGTGGTAATATGGGCCTTCCAACCTCAATATCGGTTTGTTCCTCTTCTTCGTCTAAGATATTTACTATGTTTCTCCACTAAATGGATGTTTTCCTTGTTTCAAAAGTGAAGCTTCTCAAACTGCTAATTATATCAGACTATTCTCCTTCAATGAGTTGAAAGTTTGGTTGAATAATAGTAGGTGAAAGATCAGGTTGGTCAACAGGAGCAATCGGTCTCCAAATAGTCATGTGGGGTTCAATTTGTCAAATTTATCTTGCTTAAGTGAGTTTATTTTACCACAAACACTTGTCTTGATTATGTTTTCAAACTAAATGTCTATGTCAAAAACATCATAAATTTCACAATGTCTCTTTTGTGAAAAGGATGAGTTCAATCCATAGTTACTTATGTTGACTTTGGGAAGTATGGATTAAGATTTAAGTCAATATATTCAAAAATCTCTAAGGATAGAAATCCTTAGGACAAGCATTAATATCAAGGCTATTTCAAAAGATATCCATACTTAAACCAAAGGGTTTGAAATTTTGAGGAAGATTGTGAATGTTTGTTTGAAATGTTTTGGAACCAAGAAAATTATTAAACTAACTCACAAGTATTTACCACCCTAGGTTCAGAAGATACTACTTGCTGAATCCCCACTTGGATTTCTCCAAACACTAAGACAATGTGAACAGTTAGAGATTTGAAGACACTAGCTCCCCTTCATGGCACACACTTCTCAAGACCACCAAATCTCAAAATCTTGAAGATCCAAAGATCCTAAGGATTTTTCTGTTTCAACACTGAATAGCACAAATGTGGGGTGGCTTCGAAACGATCGTTCCTGCACCAAAAAGCATGAAGGTTTTTGGCAACTAAAACATATGGTTCTTAGTAACAAACCGAGAACACCCAGCCATATACACACCCACTTTGCCACTTAAGGCTCTTACTACCATTCCCGTTCCACTTAAGGCATGGTACTAGGTGTAGTATGTTATACACTCCAGGATAGAAGGTAGTTTCTCGCGATTTCCCAACCTTTAATATAGCCCACCAGTAAACGTGCTTGCAAGAACTTTCCTATGAGTTTCTTGTTGCGGGGCATGTCTCATAGTAAGTCCTTTCTTAAGGGTGACACAAAACATAAAAATGTACTTAAGTATTTCTCTTCACCCAAGATCACACGAAGCACGAGGGGAGAAGATACATACTATAAGTGCACACAAATAGTGAAGAACACTTGGAGTATTTTTCTTCACCCAAGATTGCACGAAGCACAAGGGGAGTGGATACACACTACAAGTGTGTCACAAGAAGGCAAAAACTCATTCATTTTAACCTTGTAAAGAAAGATGAGTTCATTTTATGCACCAAACGAAGTGTTAAGTTGTATTGTTCAATTTTAAACCCAAAGTAAAATGATGAAGTGAGGGTTCAATTTTAGTCTCGTTTGAGTGTTATTTTCAAACCCAAATAAAAACTAGTGTGGTCCTAAAGCATAAAATGAAAAGCATAGAAAATGGGTTATAATTGCCCCAAAAGTGTCAAACACTTGCTACAATTATAATGTTTTAAGACAAAGATGCTTCTTCACTTTAAATTTTATCGTCCAACCTGCAAAACCTAGTTAGCCTAAAAACTAGAACAAAGTCAAAGGCATGTTAGTGATCAAATGAAGTAAAAAAATTAAAGCACATGCTAAAAATTGATCACCATTTTTCTTACCAGAGAAGGATGTCGTTGTTCATGATAATGTTGCTATAAGTCATTTGGGCATCGCTTTGGTGAATTTGGGTTTCGCTTTGTGGAAAACCATTGACGACGATAGCATCACGATTTTGGCAACGTCGCGATTTGAGAATTTTGATACCTCTAAAAAGTATTAGCATCACCGTTTGGTTTAATTAGTGTTGGTATATTAAATAGGTGTCATTGTTTATGATGATGATAGCATCGTTGTATGCCGATGCCCAGTAAAGGTGTCACTAAAATTCCTTTGAGCATCGTTGTATCTTGCAAAAATCAGAAAAAATAGAATTTGAGATAGAAATTGATTAAATTTGATCAATTTTGCGCTCCTTCTAGCACCAGAAAGTGATTGATAGATTAGCGTGAGCTGATTATGCTTGATCCATGGAGAATTGAAGCATAACGAAGCCACTAAAGTCAATCTCAACAGGATCAATTAAGTGTAAATTAAACCAAGCATCCATTAAAACCAAGAATGATAAACTATGATTTTTTTTTAAATGCCTATTCTAATCCATTGAAACCTATCCCATTATGGGAGTGGTGTCGCGTTGATGTGGAACAATGACCCTTTCCCAATCCCGTGGATAAATGAGCTTGTTCCAGTCAGTTTTATTGAAGAAAATTGATGGAACGATTGTGAGATGTGAATGAAAACATGATTTTAATCTAAATGAGCATGATGCAAGCTAATTTAACATAATTTTGTGCTAAAATGATGTACATATGCAATTACTAATCTAATCTAAATGGATTCTAAACTAAAAGATTCAAAACCCTAATTAATAAACAAGCTAAATGGATGCATTATATGATCATAGAAGCGATTAATGGAAGCTTAAAGCTAATTAATGCAATTAAAATGAACTAAAATATGTTAAATGTGTGCTAAATATGAGTGTGAGTGTGAGTGATTTTAATAGCATAACTCTGATGTTAAAATATGGATCCATTTGTCTCCAAATAGTGACCTATTTATAGGAGAGCAAATGAGAAATGGAGGGTTGAGATCAAAAAAATATAATCAATGGTCAAGGATGGAAGAAGATGGAGGCATGGATCATGGATTCTCATCAACGAATGAGAATGAAAGATGAGATTTTAATCAAGGGTCAATATTCCTTCAAACAAACACACTTTTGACTTGTACAAGAGGTCACAAGTTAACTTGCACATGAAGCTTTGTAAGAATATTCCCTTTTTCAAATGAGGAGAGAGAATATTCTTTGGAATATTCTCATGGGTGAGGGAAAAGGATAATTTAGCAAATTAAAACAAAGTTTAATTGTGTAAAAGGGGGAAGAAATATTCCATGAGAATATTCCTTTTGGATGAATGTGTGAAGGAGGAATATTCCCTTGGCTTGCAAATGGGGGAGAATTAGATTAATTAGTAATTGATAACTAAACAAAGGTTTAATTGTACAATTAGGGGAATTTAGATGAATTAGATGATATTCATTAAATAAAGTGATTTAATGAAAAGGGGAAAAAGGTGATGACATTTAATTAAATAACTTGGTTATTTAATTAAATAAGAAGATTTAGGGATTTAAATTAAATAGTTTGATTTATTTAATTTGATGAGATGAAATATTAGCATGAAAATGGGGGGAATCAACCTGATTAAATTAATGAGGTTAATAGATACAAATGAGGCAATTAATTAAATAGCTAGGCTAATTTAATCAATTAAGCGAAAAGAGGATGGTTTTTATAAGGAAATGATGTTAGTATACCTTATTCGAGTGCATGATATCATTCAAAAAAAAAGTTAGTGTCTACACCAAGAATCCTAAGTTCACTGTTGTATACACCAAGTTCTCAACTTTGCATAATACCTGATAAACCTTGCTTTGCACATTATACAATGTTACCCTGCTGAATCGGTAACCCTAGAAGGGGCCGATATAAAATAATGACATTAACTGCCTTCAAATCTTTCACAAGCATCTACGACCTGCTAGGTAGGTTACTAATCAAAACAACTTTAATTTATGCCTTTGGAATTTATAAATAAATACAAACATTTCAAAAACCCTTGAAGGAATATAGGAGCCCTTTATCACCATACACATTAGACAAGGTTACACAAGTTTTGTAACCAGATATTTTCCAAGAAGAACCTCAAGGTAGAAAGATAAATGGTCCAAAATTATACAAACCAATCATCTGAATCTGACATCAATGACAATCACCTGAATCTGAAATCAATGACAAAAATAATGCCAAAGCCAACACAAGGAACTCCAAACAACAATGGTAATGTCTTATCGAGCATACGATATGTCCTGCCCAACGTCCTTGGTTGGCGCTCACTGCAAAAGCCACATCCTGGCCTTCATTATCATTAATTTCATCCTCACCCCCAAACTCCCACACTGCACCATCTAGTATAAATGTTGTCCAACCCCTGCCACCCTAACAACACCATCATCGAGACCACCCACCTAGCAGCCGTAGACCATAAAATAATTATTAATTAGCATAGTTAAATTTCAATTTATTCCTTATAACTATTATCATGAGTTCCATCCTCCTCTCAATGGTGTTCAATTGGAATAGCTCAACTGGCAGCTCCTGTTTGCAATGCCCTGGGTGTGCAGGTTGAAACAAAAAGTGTGGAAGGTCAAGATGAGAACTCTGTAGACATGGCTCACATGGAGGAATGAGGAGAAACAACATTTAGGTTTTTTGGAATTTTGTGCTTCATATGTCAAAATATAGTTTGAGAATGTTGTATATTTTGCATCTTATACTTGGTTTGATAAAGTTTTAGGGTGATATCACTATTTAGTTCAAGTCTTTTTATGTCCAAAGACTCATATGAAATGGATATTTTGTATGAAAAATATAATTAGATAGGCATGTAATAGGCTTGTTAGGGCTAAAACGATAATGTCACTCTTAGGTGGCTATCTCAAGTATGTTTTTGTAAAATTTTGTTTATAATATAATATATATATATGCAATACTTGCCTTTTATTGAAAAAAAACTATTAAATAATCTTATTTCAATTAAAAAATCCAAATAATTATAATTGTTGTAGACACCTAAAATATTCCTCCTAATCATTGACCTTAATTATCATCATATCGTTCCTTAAATCATTAATTACATCTATTATTTAACCAATTATTAATCATCACATTAATTATCTATTAATAATCATTTTTCACATAAAAAATGATTTATTAATTAATAATTCCCATTTATCCATTTAATTAAATAATATTTTATTATTTAATTAAATGTGATCTAATTTCTATTTTTTTAAAATAATTTTTATTTTCAAATCATCAGTCAACTCTTTCTTCCATCTCCAGTTAACTCAATCTTCATTTAGCATATCAATCTTCTCTCACAAGTTAACTTCGTCTAATTTTAGAATCTTCTTTTTCATCCATCAGTCAACTAAGTCTTCAAATGAAAACTTATTCATCACATTTATCAAATTACTAAATCAAATAGTTCATTATTATCTCTTCACCACTTAAAAATGGAATTTTTCCATTTATCAGTTGAGTTAACTCTACATATTCTCTAGTTAACTAAAATCTTTATTCTTATCCTCATCTTCCATTTAATATTTTCTCAAAAATTCTATAAATATAGACTTTTCTTCATAAAATTTATATCTCACATTTTATGCAAATCCATTATGTCAAAATCATTTCATCATTTTTATACAAGTGTACTATCAATCAAATCAATCATCAATCATAGTGTTATGTTGTTGAGATTTAGCATCCACATCCAAAGGAGCCAACATCATTTATTTTGAGGTTTACAGTGAGATCGATAAAGTAAGAATTTAGATTTAATTTCTTTTTTATATTTTTGAGTCTTTTATTTTCTTATTTTTTCAATTTCAATGCATACATTTTGGTAAACCCGACATGAACACTAACCTTTTTTTGTACTATCCTTGTTGTCTATGAGTTTTGGTGTTTTTTTACTAGCTTTTTTTTCATAAAATTCATATCTCACATTTTATGCAAATCCATTCAGTCAAAATCATATCAATCATTCTTATACAATTCTACTATCAATAAAATCAATCATCAATCATAGTGTTATGTTGTAGAGATCATGCATTCACACACCTTCAAGGCAACACATCATTCTATTTGAAGTATGCAATGGGATTGATAAATTAGGAGTTTAATTTGATTTCATTTATGCTTTCAAGTTTATTGATTTCAATGCTTACATTTTGGTGAACCCGACATGAACACTATCATTTTTTTGACTAACATTGTCTATGAGTTTTTGGTCTTTTTCTTTGTCTTGTAGGTTGTAGGTACTTTCAAGAGGTTTTAAAAAAAAACATTTTTTAGGATCTTATTAAGGAGAAACAAACATCACAATTGTTTCTAGAAGGGTTGAGAAATGAATTTTCATATATAATAGTCCATATTTTGGTGTAGGATAACATTTAAAACTTAAAAAAACACATTTACTTTCTTTGTTAATCTGTACAATTGTATAGATTTGTACTTTTGGACTATAAATTTATTGTTGGACATCTTAAAATTTTATCAATAAATATTTTTGTTTCATTTATTGATTAAAAAATTAATTAACAAAGGTTTAATCACTTGGCCAAAATGCTTGTTCTTCCTCTTTGTAATTTTTAAAAATACCAACTTGCAATAAAACAAGCATAACTTTCAAACCACTAACCATATTTTAAAATTTTTGCAAGCATTGGAAAGATGGTTCTGATATTCATGTTGTGAATTAGGGTATTTATTCAAATCACAAACCAGAAATAAGATATAATTAGTCAAAGTGAATGTGTAACGCCTCGCCACACGACCCTAGAGGATGATGCAAGCAACTACTTAAACAGGTTAATTTTTGTTATTTATTTTTAAATACAATTAATATACAAGTTCGCTTCCCAATGCAAACATCCCCTAAGGTCACGAGACAGAACAACTTAACAACCCACAACAATCAACAACATGAAATGAGACCATAGCATTTATCTACTCAAGATAATAAGTACGCATACATTCCATACAAGATAAATTACATCCAAACATAATAGATAACTTCCAAACCCCATATCCATAATTAAATATTACAATTACAACTCTCATTCCCTGAATGAGACAAGTTCAATAAATAAGGTTACATTTACAATTTCCACCTCAATAACTTAGAGGGGGGGTAAAATAATACAAGAGTAACTGAAATGAAATGAAGCATGAACTGGATCTGAATCCACGAGCTCTCCAACTGGAAGTCTCGTCCACACGAACATGAAGATAGCCCAACGGATTTAGGTGTACGCCACCCAACCACGTGGAACCAAAAGGCCCACTCCCCCGTGCTAGGAGATAGTAACCAGGAATCCTAGTCAAGACCATCTACCTCTAGACACAGGCTAACATAAACTGAACCCAACTGAAACAACCAATAACATGACCCTCACAATACATCAAGAGATCAACACGTAATCAACTCAAGCACAACTCACCTACCATGCAAGTACAACAAAATCATGTCACAAGTGCAACCCAAGTACCACATACGTACAACAAAGGTACACCAAAGTACAACTCAAGAGCATCACAAGTAACACACAAGGACAACTCTACATGGTCACATTGCTTCCAGATATAAAGCAAAACAAGAGTGATAAGAGAACCCACACATAGTCACAACAGGTATGTTAAGGTAACCATACCCACAAGATCGAATACCAACAATGGTCACAACAGGTATGTCAAAGAGACCATACCCATAAAACAAAGGTCGACTGTTGTCCTAGATAGAGTGTCATCACACAGTTCATCATGGGTTATCCTTGGGAATCTTCATAGGCTCCGGCCCCCACAAGAAAAGGTTATCTTGGTGACCTTTACCCAATCCCGGCCCCCATACTCACTCATGCAGAGCCAAATACCTTTCGTACAAACAAGATAGATGACCTTGCCATTACAGGCCTTCCCATCTCATCCCAAGCCTAACCGAGCACTTAGGTCCATGAGTGAGGCATTAACATCTTTTAGTGTGAAGTTAGTCCTACGCTTCTAAGATTTACTTTAATTATCACTTGTTTTAAACCACTTATAATGAGTTATCCTAGGCACCACTTCGGTGTGCCAACCCCCGTTATAAGCCACTCTTCTACTGGACAACACACACACACACACACACACACCATCCAAACAACAATGGAACCAAGGTGCAATAAATAATATAACCCGTCCACTCCTTTCTCAGGAGTCGACAAAGATGAACCCATCTCCAAACACTGGAGGAAACATCAATAGCAAGACCGCTCCCGACAGGGAGACACACATTACAAAATCCACTCCTTTCTCAGGAGGTACATAGAATGAAACGCACTCCAACGCTAGAGGCAATAGACCACATAACAAGGTCACTCCTTACAAGGAGACACGGATCCCATAATCCGCTCCTAAATCAAGGAGGTACAAACTTTCCCGTTCGTGGAAACCGGGTACAACACTGACATAACTTCATGCACTATCCAAGAGAAAACACAACAGTCAACATCACAAGACGACAACTCCCAACCTCTAGGGTCTTCTGGAAGACTTACAATTAATGACACATAACCCATTTTCCCAAACACGTGAACTCAGAGGAAACAATCGTGAAGTCAAGTTGCGAGGAAACAAACTAATTTGGATATATTAAATCCATTTTCTTGAATAACATTCAATAGATTAATGTCGCAATGAAACGAATTAAATAACGCCCTTTTAAGGCAAAGGAAGACAATTTAATCAAAGTATTTAACTCCTTAATTGCTTCTAAATAATACTGAAATAAACATTCACTTCATCATTCCAGACAGATTGATACATGATACGACAACCCTCATCTTTAAAACCTATCAGAAAGACTTAACCCTTTTTGATTGATTTCCCTCAAGCGACGACGTAAGAGATTACATTTAAACAAGCAATTTAATCACAATTGATTTTACTTTGGGTTCACTAAACCCATTTCTTCAATAACATTCAGTAATTCATCGCATTAATAAAACTGAATTAAATAACGTATCTTTTGGACATAGGTGAAGTTAAGTCAAATGTCTCATTCTCTAATTGTTGAATACTTATAAAGTACACATTTATTTCATCCATTCCGGAAATAGCATTTTAAAATAAATCAATGTTCCCTCAACTAGGTATAATCATTTTCAAAACAATTTAACGACATATAATTTTCATATTATTTAAAATAACTAAATTATTCCATCAAACATCTATTACTAAAAATAATATCAATGACTTGATCCTCAATACAATATTTCCGTTCCTCCATTAAATTATAATCCTACCATTAATAAATCTGATCTAACCTCGTCTCTTTTGGACTAAAGTTAAAACTTAGACAAATATTGAATCCTTAATTGCATGAAAATAATGATGAGATTAAGCAATCACTTCATCAACTCATAAGATGTCGTTTTAAAAATAATTATTCTACTTCGGACTTCCTAAGTCCCCCTTTATTTACAAAATTCAACATATTTTTGTCACGATAAAACTGGTTTAATAATGTCCTTTTTCGACCTAATGTTCCAAATAAAAACAATAATGGACTATAACCTAATGTTTCAATTCCACAATTATATTTAAATTAAATCAACGTTTAATCCCCTCAATCAAAACTAAGTCAATTCAATATCTGACCTTTTGGCATCTCAATTTAATTTCCACAATTAAATTTAACATTCTCTAAATTAAATATCTAATTCCCTCCATTAAACTTAAAACATGACTTCAATTAAAATGTCCTTCAATTTATATAAAAACATCCAAGTTAATACCCCGACTTACAATTTAAATATTAAATTAAATCACTTAACTATAAATATATATATATAATATTATAATATTATAAATTATAATATTAAATATTTACCACATATTATATTAAATATAATATATAGCAATATATATTAATATTATAACTATAATATTAAATATTCTTAATATAAAAGTTGACTATGCAAAATAATCTTATTTTCTAGCCCACTCCTAACCTCGGGCCGTGCGCCATTTAGGGTTAGGGCTGGGCGGATTTCCTTATGGCCGCGGATTAGGGTTTAGGGCGGCATTTTTACTTTCATTGCATGCAGCGCTTAGAGGAGGGCAGCGGCCGAATGAACCAGGCGGCGGTCGAATGAACCAGGCGGCGGCCGAATGAACCAGGCGGCAGCCGAATGAACCAGGCGACGCGAAGATGAAGGCATGGCGGAGGCGAGTAGCTTTACGCACAGGCGCAGGGGAGGCGAGGGAGTGGCGACAGAGTATGAGCGGCGGCCTTGGTGAGCGGCCGACTGTGTTAACCACAGCCGAACCCACCACAGTGGTGGTGGCGGTTGTGTTTAACACAGCCGTCCTTCCCACTGCGGGTGGCTGAGTGGGGCGTGGCTCCCCACAGCGCCTCCCATGGGGGCGGCTGTGGGTCGAGCCCCCCACAAAAAACCCTCAATGTTTTTTTTAACAAAAATAAATTTTAATTTTGAATTTCTTTTCAAGCCTGCGGATTTTATTTTATCCGAAAATTAAAATAACCAGGGTTTTTCTTTTGTTTTTTTTTTTAAACACAAATACTTTTAACAACATAATATTTCCAAAACAAGGGTTATATATATATGAATTTAAATCTCCAATTAAAAGATCAAATTGAGCAAACAAAACTTGCTATAACCAGATCCAACCAAGAACCTCAATTTTGTTGAGAAATTTTCCATTTACAAAGAGAGGTTTTCAGAGTTTGCAATCAGATTTAAACTGAGTTTTCTTGTAAATCATCAGGGTTTTGAATGTTTTCCACACAACAATCTACAATTTGAAACTTGCAAAAATAACACTAAACAATTAAGGAGAAAACCTGAACCAAGAGCTTGAAGAATGACCATGGTGAATTGAACCCTTCCTCAGATTTCAGCTCCTCCAAGCCAATCCAAAACCCACAAAAACCAAATTTTCCTCCTTCTCCAAAAAACTCCATTCCCAACTTCTCCCAAAAATTTTTTCATAATAAAATCTCATCCCCCCCAAATGAAATAAAAAAAATCTATTTAACCCTCAAAGTCAACCTTTTGAAAATAACCCTAAATATCTCAATTTCAATTTTGCATTTAAATCTTTTCAAAAAACATAAATTTAATCATTTTCTTTGATTTTTCCAATTTCAACAAATATCCAATTAACATTAATTTCAAAATAGATAACTCAACTTATTTAATCAACATAAATTTAATTAATTAATAAAATAGATTTAATCAAAGATTAAATTATTTATTAATTAAATTAAATTAAATAACAAAATAATTATATTTCAACATAATTTTAAGATCAAATTAATCAACAACTAAAATGCATTAAACCATTTAATTACCCATTTTCCCAACTTGCAAATAAATACGAAGAGAGGGCATGGAACCCAAGGCAACACGACCTGACAACCAACTGACAACAACAAGGACTAGGGTGACGACCTGACACAGAAACCTAGCTACTATCTCCCAATTGAATACCGTTGGGTATTGAACACGCTCTCACCTGTGAACCAGGTGGAGTTGATGTTCTGTACCTGTCAACCTGCAAGTACAGAAGATATCCACATGCATATATATATATGTTAAAATTAAAACACACCGTGAAGAGGAAATCATGGAATTGCAGGGCGCTCGCAAGTGAGTGATGCAATCCGTCCTCTTCACCAATACACTGCAAATAACTGACAATCTAGCATGCTAGTATAATCCAAAGTGTAAATATCTTCAATTCAAATAGCCACTATGCTAATCCACAGCATGGAATACAGATAACATATGAATATAGTAACATCACATCAAAATACAACATTTGCATCACTTATAGGTAATGATCAATTAACAACTGATTTCCAAATCAAAGTGCAAACAAAAGCGCAACATAATCAAACAAACACTGTTCAATCAAAAGGGCAGAACGGAGGGGTCTTACATAATGTTTTAGTTCCAAACTTCAAACAAGCACACACATGATATTACTTGTTGATGATTTTTTGTAAATTTTATTAAAAATTCACAAGGATTCTAACGGTGTGCTTAGTTTTATAGTTTAAATTTTTTTTATATGTTTTTACTAATCAATTAATGCAACACTTTTTCACCATGAAAGAGCAAAACATGTAAATAATACATTTTTGCAAGCCAAAGAGAAAGCATAAAACTTCTAACAAAATTGGTTTTGTAGGATGAAATTAAGAAGACAAGTTTATAGACCGGTTTATTTTTATGTGTTCCTTTCTTTTTTTGTGTATCTTTTCAAATCATTGCGATGAAGGATTAAAATGAACCACACACATACCAATATCTATCCTCAATACCAACAAGTCACAATCCCTAGACAGTCCTCCATCTACCCTCCTTTCCAACAATCCACAATCCCTAGTCACCTATCTATCTATCATCCATACCAATAACCCCTAACATTCTGACCTACTTACCAACAACCCATATGTTGTAGTCATCCATCCATCTACCCCCAATATCAATAACCAATTAACACAATATATGCCATTAATCCCCAAGAAACATCTATTGGTCATCCTTATCCTAACCTTGACAGGGAAACCAATCTTCCATCCAAATCTTTCCTCAACACTAAACCATGTAACAAATCCCTATATCCCATGCATATCCAAAATCATCATCCTCGTCACCAAATCAAGAGAGTCTTATAACCTCCACCTCCTATCACAGTCCTTCATCCACTAAACTATTGCAATCCACTCCATCCCAATCCATAAATCCATCCAATAAAAACACCTTTAGCAATGTTCTCTGAGGACTAATAGTAAAGGACATTCAACTTTGATATGAAAATAAAGTTAGGCAATCCCATCATATTGTTAATCGTACACTATTCAAACATCTCCCACCATCATGCCCTCCATCACCTATTGATCTTGTTACACCCCATTGTGTTGTTACCTATTTACTATTACTTTGATGAGTTCAAATGCTTAAATATATGATTGTGTATTTGTATATGAATATTGATGGAAAATATGATGAATGAATGTACAATTCAATTTGACATTTTAAATGTTCTGGAGATGAAAATATATAATGCATGTGAATGTAGTGTTATCAGCTAACCACTGTTGTGATGCACTAAGTTGAATGCAGGAATAAATTCAAACCTCTGAAAGAGAGGGGGAGTATCACTTAGGAGAAGAACTTGATCTGGTAAACCTTAATGACCCTAACTGAGCATACACACACTCACATCCTAGTTTGGTTAGATTGAGTCAAGTTAGTACGAAATTGGTAAGTAACCTTCTATCAAGGTTTGAGTATGTTTTCTATTGGTATGTGGTCTTAGTCTTTGAATGTTCTTATTTGGGGTTATGTGACTAAGTCTTTGTGATAAGTATATTAAGTTCTTTTTCATATTATAGTTTATATATTAATCGATGGGTATATATATAATGTATATATGTATGTATGTACATATCTCTCATAACTCATACATATGAATATATACGTACATGCATATACCTAGGTAGACATACTTACATATATTCATGTACAGATATATCATATGTATGGGAGCATCGATTGTACATACAAGATATATATACACACACATTTTGTATATATGCACCAATCAATGAATATGTAAATATGTGTTTGAGTATGGATATTAAAATAATGTTATATAATATATATATATATATATTAATATATATGTATATAATTACATTAATGTGAACATATATGCATATATATGTATATATAATTATTTTAATATATGTTTATATATATTTGATTGGAAATTAATGCATTTAATAATTATGTGGATATATATATTAATATATATATTATAAAGAGTATAATATATATTATAAAGATTATAATATATATTAATAATATATATATTATATTGGGTTATGTTTTAAAGTGCTTTGAAATAAACTATAGCGCATTATAAAGTGTTGCCATATATAGTGAATGGCTAAAGCTAAGTGTTGTGTGCATATACCACATGTAGGAATAAGCCAAATGTATTTTGAATAGTGCATAAAGTATAAGAAAATGGTGATTCATATGTTGCAAACTTCATCAAAAACCCATGCATAGAATAAGGCGTACAAATATGAATGATGACGCCATATTTTGCAGAGTTTGGAAACTGAAAGAAGTCTATTTTCTGCACCATAATCCCATGCACAACCTTTTGATAAACATGAGACTTAGTCTCAACAACAAGTTGGCTAAGGTAGTCAACTTATATTGCAATAAGGAAACCTATAGGTTGCATTTTTTGAGTTTAAATCATTTTTGTCACCAAGATATGAGCGACTCATTCTTAACAGAGAAGTTGGGTTGTATATGTGTTTGCAAACTAGTATTTTAAACAACCACCTCTCACCTCTTGAGCCTAGTTGATGTATTTAGAATAAGAAGGTGGCGGATTTGGTAGCTTATTTGTAGCATTAAGATGCTTAGATTTTAGTATATATAGATGTATCCTCTCTACCCTTTCTTATAATTATTCAGTCTAATTTCTTTATCCATCATTCTGCTTTAGTTTTCTATGCAAGTTTATTTGGGTGATCCCACAATACTGGTTTACAATTCCCTTCATGAAGGAAAATTGCAAAAACACTCCCAAAAACAAAAATTCAAGTTTTTAGGGGTTCGCTCGAACACCCCCTTCAAGTGAACCCCTTTTTGTAGCTAGGTTCACTTGAACCCCTTTTGATAGGTTTTTTCTTATGAAATCAAGGGAAATTGGCAAAAAAGGGGGGGTCGAGTGAACCCCCCTTCTTGCAAACCTCCTTCACTCGAACCCCCCTTTTTTGCCCTTCTCCCCCTCCTCTAGCAATTTTCTACAAAAATTTTCCTTTTCGAGCTTGGGTTGAAGATAAAAATGGAATCAACTTCACAGACCCAACTGGATGATGGTAGTCCTCGCAACGAGCTATCCATCAAATATAATTTTAATATATTTTGGCTTCATTATATTTTTTTTAGTTTAATTAAACATAGGGTTTTCATTGAAAATCAAGCTCTTTATTTTGCACATGTGGAAAAATAGTAGATTATCAAAAAAAAATCTGAAAGATATGTTCATGCTAGGTATTGATGTCCTTGATCCAACAAAAAAAATTGAATTTTGATACATACAAAAAAAGTTATGTTGTATACGGTCCACCTATGTCTAAATTGTAATTGGTTTGACTTCAAAACTTAATTAAGAAAAAATATCCAATAGAACACTATGAAACCAAGTGAAAATACTAGATATCATAGTTACAAATCTAAATTTGAAAAAAATATAATTTTATCCTTCATAGAAAAAAAAATTATGTTGTATATGGTGAACATCACTCTTTAAAAATGGTGTTTACTATTAAAAAATAGTTTTCGAAGGAGATGGAAAAATAAATGCAATATGATTCCAATTTTTTTAAAAAATATATATTTAGAATCTACAAACAAAATGTCACAAATCACTAATTTGCATCATCTTCAAATTCCTCATGGTTTAGCAATTATGGTGCCCGAAAGTCAAGATTTAGTTAAAAAAAATCAGTTTAATGTCCAGTTTGGGCAAAAATTATAAACCACTATTGTGGAATCACCCATTTCTGTGAGTTTTTGGTGAGAAAGAGAGTTTCTTTGTGAATTTTGCAATTTCTAAGAGTTCTTAAGAAGAGGCTAGAGTTCAGGGATAGGTTGAGCTTAGAAGGAGTAATAAGTGTGTTTGTGGAGAACGAGTCTAGAAAGCATGGAGAACGAGTGAATATCAGTAGCTTTAGATATGTAGGACATGACACTATGCTCAAGAAGGCCAAGATTATGGGGTTACCAAAACAATTTCTTCATTGAAGGGTAGGGCCATCTTACCAGCTAGGTAGATGTGTGGGGGACCGCAGTAAGTCCATGGTTGGCAAAAAAGTACTTGAGTGATGCTCTCCCTCATATAGTTGGCAGTTGAGATTTGAGGATGTAGCGCTAGTTTGGAGACACCTAGAATGTATCTACCAATGATGGGGACATCTAGGAGGTATGCACCAACATTGGGAACATCTAGGTCATTGTATTATGTTTGTATATCTATAACATTGAGCTCATGAAAGCTATAAATATAAACATGTATCTCTATTCTTTGTTATGCAATGAGAAAGTTTGAAATGGTTATGTTTCAAATGTGCATCTTGTTATTCAAATGGAAAAGAAATTTTTTATTGCCATAATGTTAGTAGTATTAACTATTCACTTGTGGGTAGAACATAGTAAAAACAATGGGTAGAACAATGGGCATGTTACAAATCTCACAAAATATATTCATATCCAAACTCGATTATTATCATGCCAAAATCCTAGGTTCATCAAATAATTCCCTCTTCATGTCCAAAATTATATTTCATTGTCTAAACCAATGTATATATGTCAAGAGCAAAGTCCAAAGCATGATGAAATAAACTCCAAGACAAATCAAGATCAAGTTACCCAAAAAATCCCTATAGATGGTCATGATATACAAGATAATTTGAGCCTTGATCAAGATCCTATTTATAGTCTCCATTATTATCCAATCCTTGATCATGATCCTATCCTTGAGTCTATCCAAGAATCCCTTATAGAGGATCATGATATCCAATTTAATCCAATCTCTAAGCAATATCCTACTTTTGATCATGACATCCAAGATAAGCCTATATTTGATCAATATCCTACCTATGATGAAAAATAAAGATGATCCCCTCATCCTCCTTTATCCCACTCATGATCACAAACTTGAAGCTAATCATATCCATAGTCCAGCCACCTTCATTTCCTAAGATGAGACACTTTCCTACCTTGGGCATAGATAATAATAAAAATAACATGGATCATATCAAACAAGAAGATACAAAAGCTACCACAGATCACATCAACATCCCAAATGATCAAGAAACAACAAGCATGACAAAAGAGAAAACCATAATATCTTATCAACTAGGATCATCCACATTTGTTAAATCAGAATTTCTTACAGAAGATAAAATACCAAGCAATGGTTTTCGACTACACAATCATGGGTTAGCATCTTGCTTCCAAAACAAAAAATACCCCATTGCAAAGAAAATTTGTCAAAGTATGCAGTATCAAGGAAGACGATTAGGTCTACATGAGAAAGGAATTCTAGAACCAATACAATTTCATGAAATTCCCAGACATCAAGGTCTTTTTTATTCACCGATCAACAAATCAAATGATGTTAGTGATACACTCATGATATTAGGGGCAACTTCATCTAATACAACCATAAAAATGGGGTCCATGAGTAGTCCTTACCATAAGGTTGATACCAACACTCCTTCCATCTACACCATAAATCACCATTCTAAAATCCTTAAACACACCAATTGGAACCAACAAAAATAAGTCTTAACAAAGAAAAATATCTAAATCAAATGTCAAAAGCCATTGAATCGACCAAAAATCTAAGTGGACAAATGAAGTTAAAATAGATCCCAAATAAAATTAGATCAAGCAAAGAAAATATTCTAAATCCAGTATTCAATAAAAATGTGGATCCACAAGAAAAGAGGTCTCCTACATATAACAAGTGTCCACCTTCAAAATGGTTATCAATCCCACCATGTAATGTGTATAAAATTTTTGGTTCCAAACACAATCACAATCCAAATTTTAAAGTCCATCATCCACCATCCCAAGTTTGGAAAATGAAAATTCCTCCATTTAAAATGCCAAATAATCCATCCACATCTATCGTCAACCATCATAATCCAACATCTCACCCAAAAACTAAACATCTTAAATCACAAACCCATCGCATTTTGGTAGCAACACTTGATAATAGGGACTCTCATGGCACTCTATCATGATTTGAGCATTTAGATATGGCCAACCCTAATATCAAAGAGGATCACAATGACATCCATCAATTGTATGCAAGCACCATGATTTTGACAAGGCAACTCCTCCATGCAGGTCACTATTGGCATATATCATGACACCAACATATAAATCAACACCATCAAAGGATTCAAAACAATTAGTAATCATCTAAAACATCAAGGCCATCCAAAATATACCAGAAAATGAAAAATTGAAAAATACAAAAAAAAATAGTAAAGAGAAAAAATAGTCCAATGGTGAAAACCATTTTTATGGTACTTTGGATAAGTACCATGATGAAAACTTAGAAAACATGTGCCATTCATAAATAAAAATTATCTATGTGGACCATCACACTTGGGGGAAAGTTATCTCATATTCCATACCTTTTTCATGACATTTCCATCCATCCATCCAATCCATATCATTTCCACCCATCTTCCCTATCCACCTTGAGCTTGATAGGGACAAAGGCACAAAATTAAAGCATGATTTGTAAAACTCTTGATATGTCTGTATTTTGTCATTTCATAGCCTATTAAAAACTATCCTAACCCATATCTTGGAGAAAACAAGTTATTCCTATGTGACATAGTCCTTGGAGATCATATCCTAAATCCTCCATTCAACAATCATAATCCCTCATCCTTTCATACCTATCACAAGACTTGGTTTTCCCTTGTCACTAGTTCAAGGATCCTAATCCACCTAGCCAACATCCCTCATAGTCCTATACAATCCTAAGAGTATTCCATCCAAATGCATAACAATCCTAGTCTATACAAACTTCTTATGAAATCTAGCACATCATACAAAACATTCTTTGGTTTTGTTCCTAGCCTTGCTAAAAATATTGATACTTTAATCACATTATCATCACTAAGATATGTATTTCCTATTCCTCATATTATTTTCGGGACATGTCCTTCCCATATCATCAACGTTATCATCATCATCATCAATCGATCAATTAGTTTTTAGCTTGACTAGGGGAAAAATCATGCTTGTCTCTGAATCCTTGTGTGTACTTTATTACTTTCTTGTGTGTATCTTTTATCAATCTACATTTGTCGTCGTCATTATAGTATATTCCATATCCATAAAATACCACTCAATCAATAAACATAATTGGACATCCAAACATAGATATGTGCTTCAAACCATCAAACAAGACACTTGAAACATACACTTTTGACATAAAATATTAGAGATCAACATCAACCTTGATAACATACAATGAAAAAAATACTTTTCCATTGTGAATAATTCCTTATCAACCATCACAAGTGTCTTATACAATATATTTCTTTCTCAAAACCAAACATTTATTTTATACGAGACGTTTCCTTCCTAGAACTAGACATGATCCAAATCCATCCTTTAGTCCTTTCCACACCTTGGTAGAAGATAACTTATTGTTGTGTGTCTATTGATCATTGCTTTTCTTTTTATTTCATTTATCTTTTTTATCTTTTAATCTTTATTTTGAATTATCTTTTCACCCATACTGTGCCTACTAAAGTTCGTCATGATCATTTCATATCATGGTGTGCTTTGATATGGCATAAGTTGGGACAAGGTCTTTTGTTTTTGTGTGTCGTGTTTGATAGGTGTCTCATCACAAGTCCACCAAGAGCCTCATATGCCTTGTGAGTGTTGGGGCATCTTATTATTTTTTGTTTGTTTTATTTAGAGTCAGTCCATGCATTGGATACATTGTCACCTTGGTCTTATATGCCTTGGTGCATAACATCCATTGTTATATCAAATAAAGGTTGGTAATCTCAAAGTCATCATAACACATCATCATCACTACATTCATAATCATTTTTCTTACATCCATATTTTAATCTTTTTCATCTATCATTTTCAATCTTTCATCTAATATTTTCTTCGTCTTATCTTCTTTCAAGAGATCACTCATGTAGTTTATGCACAAATAATCTCTTAAGGGGCATAAATCATCTCATCCTTTCTAATTATCATATAATTTCTTAAATCATCTCAATCATTTGATTTCTCACTTGACCGAGGCATATCATCATCTTCTTCATCTCTTCTAATTTTTTTGTCTTGGCTACTTTTCTTTTCTTTGAAACAATGTTACTTTGAACATTGCTTCAAAGAGGGAAAAAATGTAGACACCTAAAATATTCCTACTAATCATTGACCTTAATTATCATTATATCATTCATTAAATCATTGATTACATCTATTAATTTATTTTATTAAGAGGGGTAAACGCTTTTGACCCAGAGTTATAAATCAGTGAGGTCACAAACAAGGGACCTCATCCCCAATATCAATTCTCAACAATTACACCCCAATGAGGTTTGAACCTTGATGGCAAGAAAAACAACACAACTTAACCATCACACGATGCCACTATTGGCTAATTACATCTATTAATTAACTATTTATTAATCATCCCATTAATTATCAATTAATAATTCCCATTTTTTCATTTGATCTAATTTCCATTTTTAAATCATGAATCAACTCTTTCTTCCATCATCAGTTAACTCAGTCTTCATTTAGCATAACAATCTTCTCTCACAAGTTAACTTTGTCTGATTTTAAAATCTTCTTTTTCATTTGTCAGTCAACTAAGTCTTCAAATGAAAACTTATTCCTCACATTTATCCAATTACTAAATCAAATAGTTCGTTATTATCTCTTTAATCACTTAAAAATAGATTTTTTCTCATTTACTAGTTGAGTTAACTCTACAGATTCTCCAGTTAAGTGAAGTCTTTATTCTTATCCTCATCTTCGATTTGATTTTTCTTAATTTTTTTTATAAATATAGCCTTTTCTTCATAAAATTCATATCTCACATTTTATGCAAATCTATTTTGTCAAAAGCATGTCAATAATTCTTATACAAGTCTACTATCAATCAAACCAATCATCAGTTATAGTGTTATTCTGTTGAGATTTAGCATCCACGTCCAAAGGCAAAGCAACATCATTTATTTTGAGGTTTACAGTGAGATTGGTAAAGTAAGAATTTAGATTTAATTTCCTTTTTATGTTTTTGAGTCTTTTATTTTCTTATTTTTCCAATTTCAATGCATACAATTGTATCTTAATCTATAGAATGATAATTATAATAATAAAATTAATTTTAAACCTAATTTTTTAATTATTAATTATACTATTATCATTTTTATTCACTAATGTTAGGAATATTATATATCATACTAACCATGACAAATGTAAAACAATTTTCACCATTAAAACATAAAAATACATAAAAACAAATAAACTATTTAAAATAGACTTTTTTTTAATTTACAATATATATTAAAATAAATTTATTAAAAAATTTAATTAAAAAATTTAAAAATTACATACATTAATATAAAATTTATGCATTTATATAAAAAATCGCTCTATTTACAAAATTTTCCAAATAAATTATAAATAATACCAAAAAATGTCCATTTTTTTAAGAATGTCTATTATTCTTATAAATTTTTTTTTAGAATATCTATTATTCTTATAAATTTGCCATTCACACCTAAAAGTTGCTGGCCAATTATATTTTTTAATATTGAACCAAAGTAGTTTACAAAGAATAGGAGCTACCAACAGGTAGTTGAAGGAAATATACATAACCTAACTATAAGTATAAAGCAACCACTAGATGGTTAAAAGAAACATTCATTTCATATATTGTACAAATTTACTTTGACAAACATAGTTAGCAAACTAAAATTGTAGCACTTGTTATTTAATTTGTTGAAGTTGATACATGATTTTCGTATTCTTCTTGCATAAAACTTGAAGTTGCAAAAACAAAAAAGCCACCTGAAGAAAATGTTAGAGTAAACCCTTAAAGTTTTAGTTGTTTAATGATAGTTTTTAGAAATCACTATGAAACATCTAGCCTTTCATATATACTTTAAAATATCTTGTATAGTAGAATCAACAATAACATTTTATGCATACCAAAACCAAAGATAGCTTCTTTCCAATTTAACTCATGAAAGAAAATAGCAGAATTTTTTTTAAACACAATTCTCCATTGCTTCTTGACAAATATGTAGTCCCAAAATATATGTTTCATAATCTCATACATTTCAATCTATCCCTGACAAGTATACTGCAATGTAAATGTTTCCATGCCACACTTGCATATCAAGATCAACTTTCGACTTCCATATTTGAGCACTCATTTTCATCAAAAATTTGGAGTTAAATTTGGATTTCCACTTATGATTAAGACAAGGAGTAAGAGGCCAACAAGGAAGGATATACGAATAAACCTTCTTCAAAGGAAAATAATTGAATGAACTAAATGACAACCATTTCCAATCTTTGAAACATTAGATTCTCTAGAAGTACAAAGCTTCATAGAGAGATCAAGAGGGACTAAGGACTACACAAAGATCAATTTTTTTTATTTTTTCACTCAACCCATACTGCTCTTTTAAAAAAAAAAGGGGGGTAAAAATTTATTAATCAAGAGAAAGAATACAAAGAAAAAGGCCTCAGGCCCACCATAAATCAAAAGAGCCCCCCTAAGGAACCCCACAGCTAATCCAACTACCTATTCTTGTCCTCCATAATTAACTTATTTAAAACTAGAACACAATTAGGAGCCAAAAGATGCAGATCATTAACATCCCATCCCTCCAAATACTCTGAGGCCCACTTGGCCAGACAATCTACCACTCTATTCTACTCCTAAGGAATATGAAAAAAGGAAACATAATCCAAGGAGATACAAAGATCCAATATCTGCTTAACCACCATAGTAAGTTTCCAATTAGCATCGTCCACCCTTTTCTCCCTCAACATATCCACCACAATCTATGAGTCAGATTCATAAATCACCCTTTTCCATCCAAGAGAACAAGCCCATTCAACCACATACAAAATAGCAAAAGCCTCCATAAAATTGTTATTATGAAACCCCTTATAGGTGGAGAAAAGAAACACAACACCACCCTCACTATCATGACCAACACCCCCAATCCTAACATGCTTAGGATTACCCCTAGAAGATCCATTAGTATTGAACTTTAGAACACCATGGGGTGGTGGAAGCCATTGACCCTCTCTCTAAACCTTCTATTTGGCCTGTAGAGGCCTTCTACCAGCAGAAAAGCACAAGCCTCTACCAACCAAATTCAAGTTCCTAATAATAGACATATCATTAGGATCCATAGTAACTGAAAGATCACATTTTATTGAAGTAGTCTCTTGGCTCCTGCTGTAAACCTTTTGCCATAAATGAACCACCCCCAACCTCACATCCTAAAAAATCCTCCTATTTCTTTCCAACCAAAGGTGCCAAATAATGAAAGTAGGCCCTGTAGTCAAAACAATATGGAGAAAAGAAGTCTAAGCAGGAGGCCTACCCAAACTCTCCCAAAACTCAACCAAAGAAGTGGCATCAACACAAGCATGATTCCATACCCCCCACTAAAGGTGTCAAAGCTCTTTAGAATAAGGACATTGGAAGAAAAGGTGAGAAGCACATTCTTCACTGTTATGACACAACACGCAAATAGAGGGGCCCTGAAGCCTCTCTTCCTCAATTTATCCTAGGTAAGGCACCTATTTTGGATAACCAACCAAAAAGAGAAATTACATTGAGGTTAGGAAAATTTATTTAAAACCTTCTTCCACCAGGGAAAACCAACCTACCCATTCACTTTTCTATTAAGCTCCAAGTAACCCAAGGCAACCGAGAATTTGCCCTTCAAATTTGGGCTCCACACCAGGACATCCCTCCAAAATATTAGCGAACTCTTGATGATCCTCCTCAGTACCACCTAGTGGCCACTCATGAGGTTCCTTCTAGTGCATCACTTTGACTGAACCCAAGACCTAACTAGATTTAAATTCCACCACTTTTCTCTAACCAACACCAAGAAAATAGTTGCAAAGGGTTTGCAAATGAGGGAACATCATAAGAAGAGGGGGATAACCATCCTAAGAAACATATTAGAAAAGAGCATCAAAGCCTCCATGATAGATCTAGAAGAGGCCCTCCTTAACAAGCTTCTCTGCTCTTTTAAGAGTTTCCCAAATCATAGATCCCTTATCTAGAAGGCTATATTAGGGCACATCTGAAGGGTTTAGCCCTCGAAGGTACTTAAAAGTAATAATTCTAGCCCAATCCTGATCTTGGAAGGTACACCATATCTAATATAATTTACCAACAGGGACCTGACCATTCAAACCAATAGACTTGAGCTCCATGCCTCCCTCCTGCTTTAGTCTGCAAACATACCCCCACTTAACCAAACTCCACTTCAAAGAGGACAAATTGCTCACCCAAATAAATTATCGGGCTAGGGAATAAAACTCCTTAAAGAAACTCAAAGGGGAAACCTGTACAAAGCTTATGTAGATAGGAAGGGCCTGAACAACTGATTTCAACAATGTTACTCGCTCGACTGATGAGATCCATCTACAAGTCCAATGATTGACCCTCCTATGAAACTTATCGAGAACATCCTACTATATCTCCCTATGTTGAGACCCCACAATAATGGAAATCCCAAGACAACTCAAAGGAAGAAAACCAATTTGGAAGCAAATAATCTAGTAATCCTACTTTGAATAAGATGAGGAGTATTGAAAAAGAAGATAAAAGACTTATCCTTATTAATCTTCTGCCTCAAGGAGCCAAATAAATGTCCAAAGTTCTCCTTAGGTTTAAAGCTTCATTAATTATGGCCATACCCATCAAGACAGTATCATCCAAAACTAAAGATGAGAATGTAGAGGCAAGCTATTATTCTAGCTCCACCTCTAAATCAACCCTTGTCTAACTCGAGCCTTGATGAATCTTCCCAACCCTTCTACCATAATAATGAACATGTAAGGAGATAAAGGATCCCCTTGCCAAATTCCCCTCGAAGTCTTGAATAACTCAGAGGGCTCCCCATTGATAAGAATAAAAAATGAACTAGAAGTAATACAACTGATAACCCAATCCACCCACTTCTTGCCAAAACCAAAAGCCAGAAGAAATTTTTGTAGGAAGGCCCATTTAACCCTGTCATAAGCTTTAGCTATATCAAGTTTGATGAACATGGAATTTTCATTAGAAGTTGCCATAGAATGAATAGAGTCAGAAGCTATCATAATCCCATCTAAAAATTTCTGACCAACAACAAAACCCCCTTGCTCCTCAGAAATCAAAGAGTTGAGCCACAACTTAAGCCTCTCTGTAATTAATTCGGTAATGATTTTATGGATCGCATTGCATAGAGAAATGGGCTTGAATTGGTCAAGACTATTAGCACCATCCTTCTTAGGAATAAGAGCCAAAAAAGTAGAATTCAAGGCCCTTAAAATTTGTTTATTCCCTTCGGACTCCTACACCACTTCTAAAAGATCCAACTTGATAATTTCCCAAAACTCTTGGAAGAATTCAATTTTTGGAGCTTTACTTTTCTTTATTTGGAACACCATCATCTCCAATTCCCATAGTGATATGGGAAGCATGAGGGCAACATTCATCTCAATAGAAACCAATAAAGGAATACAATTAAGAATACAAATTTCCTCTTCTCTAGCAAGGTGAGAATCTTCGATAAATAGGGTTGAAAAGAACTTAGAAGCCTCTCTAGAAATTTCTCACAGAGAAGAGAGTGGAGCTCCCTTTGAAGACACAAGAGAGGAAATCAGATTACCATTCCTTATAGTTTTGATTGAGTTATGAAAAAGGCAACATTTCTATCTCTTTCTTGAAGCTAATCAATATGGAATTTTCGCTTCCAAAAAATCTCCTCTTGCAACTCTCATTCCTCCAATTCCTTAGCTGTTGCAAACTCCTCCCTACTCAAATTATCAGTAAGACCATGATCCCAATTTTTTTGAGTGATCATGTCTAGGTGAGCTTGAGTTGTCATCTTATTGTGATGTAAATTTCCAAAGCATTGCCTATTCCACTTCTTAAGCCTATATTTCACATATTGAAGCCTTTTAGCAAAAGAATACATAGCCTTACCATGAGAAGGCCTCCCATTATGCTACCAAAAAACTATCAAGTCCTAGAGAGAATGATTTTTAGGAGCACTGAAGGAAGCTGCAAAACATTTAATCGACCAACGGTCCTAACCCTTCCAATCTAAGATCTCAGAAACTTGGTAGTCCATCTAACCCCAATCCAATAACTCAAAACAAGGAATCTTTCAATCCTTTCTAAAATAGCACCATCATCACACCTTCTATTGTTCCACTTAAAGATGCCATTGATTGGCCTCATATCAATAAGATTCAATAAATCTACATTTTCCCTTAAAAGAAAAGTTGAAGGGTCAAGCTGAACAATGCTACCTCTTTTTTCGTCCAAGCAAGTAACAACATTAAAGTCTAGCCAAAACCCAAGGAAGAAGGGGAGCAAGAGACATAACATACTTCACATGAGACCAAATTTGTGATTTGCCAACTTGAGACTAGTAGGAGAATAGACATTAGTAAAGAGATACATTTCACCAGAGTCCAAACTAGAGACAACCATAGAGATAGAAGAGTGGCTCGAAATCCACCATAAAGGAACAAACTTCCTTGGATTCCAAAAGCAAACCACACCCCCAAAATTACCATGAGGCCCAAAACACTAACACAAACCTCGAGCCCAAATACTGGGAGCTCTATTCATCATACTGTCCACCATCAACTCAGTTTCCTGAAAAAAGACAATGTTAGGAGAATGAGTACCCATAAACTCACGAATAACCTTTTGTCTAGGGATGTTATTCATACCCCTCACATTTCATGAAATGACTCACTTATGAGGTTGGGAAAAATGGGAATCAATGATCTTCAAAAACCTAGAGTCCACAAGAGTCTCCCCAATAAGTTTCACCTTTTTCATGGTCCTTCTTGTGACCCATTTTAGACGGTTTCTTTGAAGACCCCCTTTTAAGGGGTTTTTGCTACAAACCCAAAACATGCAAAGCACCATTTCCTTTCTCTAAATCCAAACTCTCCTTTAATCAAGAGGGAGTTGGCTCAATCGAAGCTCCCACATCATTTAAGACTAAAACCCCACAAGGATCAAGAGCAACTGAAACTTGGGAGGTAGTAACCACTTGTTCATCCCACTTGCCAACCAGAGGAAAATTTTGAGTAACATTCTCATTGGATTCCATCAAAGCCACTCGCAAAGGCCCAACACCAGAAGTTAGCTCAACTAGAATCCCCTCCTCCTGGACTAAGTCCTCCAACACATCAAACTAATTATAGAATCCATTAGATTGTTTGTCCTTGAGGGTTCTCTTCTGACCTCTTCACCTATTATGAGGCTTAATAGGAATACAACCTTTATCTGCAACCCCATCAACCATAGGATCCTTCCCTTTATCATTCTTAGGAATAGAGCTAGAGTTAGCATTAGCTATAACAAGCACCTGATTGAAATGATGAAATTTCCTTTGCAGATGCCCATACTCATGACTGAGTTGACATCTAAAAGGGAGGGTTTTATAGTCAACCTATTGAATCCAAGAAGAGAACCCAAGGAAAATTTCCATAGAGTTTGGTAAAGGATTATTTAAGTCAATTTCCACACATAAACGAGCATATAAAATTACCTTTCGATCTTGGGTTTGTTGGGTTGCGCCAATAGGATTACCAAGTAAAAGAGCTATCATATGTAAAATACTGCTCCTCCAAAACTCTAGTGGAATCCTTGGAAGATGAACCTAGATGGGAACCCTGGAAGGGAGCTCCTCAATAGAATTGAATCCCAAATGTCAAGGTTTCATGAAGAGCCCAACTTGATTAAATAAATACAAACCGCCTTCAAAATCTCTATTCTTGTCTGCCATGCACATGAACACAGCCATAAAATAATTTTTTGCAACCAACATTAATTCCACATCTCCTTTGGGGTTCTAAATCCTTTGAGTCTAGAATTCCATAATTGGCAAAGAAAGACGAAGACCCATTAACTTATAGATCAAAGCATGCTTGCTCAAGTACTCAACATCATCTGAAATAGAGTTTGGTTGAATCATTAAAATGGGTCAAGCTCTTGGCTTCTTTCCAGACACCCATTAATTTTTTTGATTCTGGTGAAACCTCCGCCGAAAGAAGAATCCACACCCACCGACGATTTACCTAGATGCTCAACAAAATTTGTATGTAAAGAAGAAGATGAATCTGCCATATCCAAGTCTTCAAAAAGCATCACATTAGGGGATTCAACCCATTTCTCCATCACAAAACCAAACAAAAAGACTAGAAATAAAAAAAACAAAATAAAGGGTACCAAAACCCCCAACGTCGAACACTAGAGCTTGCAACACAAGAAAGATTGAGAAATTTTCACAACAAAGGAGCAAGAACCACCCCACACAACCAAGAGGAGGATAAAGCAAAGATCACTGAAAATATTCCTCCACACCAAATGTAGAATACCCCTCCATGCACTCACACCACCTTCAGGCACAAAACACCCCAACCGACCCCCACATGTAGTATCACAACACAAACAACAAGAAAGAGGTGTGGCTAGGGTTTCCCCTAGCCCATGCAGTAGCAAACATGCCACACAATCAATCCAAAACACGATCGAAGTCAACCCATACTACTCTTTGATATAATGCTAAGAAGCCCAATTAAACATGTTAGAATCCCAAATATCTTTGAATTTGTGAGTTCATTTTTTAAACAGACAATAGGCCTTTATTGGAAAGATAATAGCAAGTGGCTTTAGTTATGATAATTAATAAGTCTATTCCACCAGATTGAGGCTGAGAAAAAACTGAAACCATGTTGCAAGGAAGTGTTATTCCACTCTAAAAAGTGACAAACTTGTTGCAAGCTTTCCAAATAGAATGAAGAGAAAAATAAGCTATGATTTTAAAGAAGGGAGACATTAACATCTTATCAAACCAATTGATAGCTTTCCACTTCTTTTTTATTGAATATTTTATGATTTGATGATGGAATTTTTTTTTCCATGTTTCATCTCCACTAGTAGCCCTAACAGTCTATTTCTCCAAAAGGCAAAGCCCTTGAATTTTGGGGTCTATGAGGCCAAGGCCACCTTTAGCTATTGGTTGAATGCAATGAGACCAATAAAAGTATTGAAACCAACATTACCATCCCACTTAGACCAAATAATTTTTTGAATTATTTTATTCAAATCTTCATATCCTTGCTTGGAAGGCATCCAACAAGATGCATAATAAACATGAGTAGCAATGAGAATATTTTTAACAAATTGAATCTTACCTACTAAAGATAAGAATTTGTTACCCTAGTTGAACAACTTATTTTTTAGTCTATTTAAGAACCACCCCCATATTTCAAAAATAGCAACTCGAATCTTACCTACTAAAGATAAGAACTTTTTACCCCAGTTGAACAACTTTTTTTAGTCTAGTTAAGAACCACCCCATATTTTAGAAAGAGAGACCCCTATTCCAAAAGGAATGCCCAAAATCTTGTTATCTCCCAGTGTTTAATAAGCCTCCACGCTTTAGGAATCCAATGAGGAATGGATCAATTTTTGGGACATTAAAATTTTAGTTTTGTTATGAGCTAATTGGGAACCAGAAACAACACAATACAAATATAGGATGCCCAAGGTGTGGTTTAATTCCTCTTCAAAATTTTGAAAAAATAACATGTTGTCATCAAAAAAGTGTGAGTTGACAATCACCTTGTTTTGAGGAATAGATATACCTTTAATAAGCTTCATCTAATTAGCATTTTGAAGAAGGCATCTCAGAGCATCAATTGTAAGAACATAGGAAAGGAGATAAAGAACACCCTTGCCTTATAGAACGTTGTAGCTCAAAGGAGGATGATATAGACTTATTAATAATAAGGTGTGCATTTGCATCTTTAAATAGAATCTGAACATGATTTTGGATCTTTGGACCAAATCCTAGCCACTGCAACATTTTAAGAATGAAGCATTAATAAATTTTATCATAAGCTTTATCGAAATATATCTTGATCACTAAAGCATTTTGACATGAATGTTGGGCCCATTCCATAGTCTCTCAAGCCAACATAAGATTGTCAAGTATAAATCTAACTTTTATGAATCATGTTTGTTCAACTCTCACTATACCCTGCACAATAGATTTAATTTTAATAGCTAAAGGTTTAGAAATAATTTTGTATGAAGTGTTTAGTAGGGAAATTGGTCACCAACCATCAATAGATTATTCATTTTTCCCTTTAGGGATAAGTTTGATTGAGCCTTTATTGATACTTGGAAATAAGGAACCCTTCTGGAGGGATTCCAAGTAAATCATATAAAATCATCTTTGATATGATGCCACATGATTTGATAAACTTCAGTTGGAAGACCAACAAAACTAGGAATTTTATAAGTTTTCATGGAGAAAAGAACACACTCGAGTTCTTCCATGGAGAGAGTTCAATCAAAAAATTGACTATAACCTGGATCAATCTTATTAGGAATAAATTTATTGACATTTTCTTCCAAAGTTTGTTGAATATCCTTCCAATTCTTCTCCTTTTTAAATATTTTTTCATAAAAATTCTGTGAATAATTTAGTAATTTTAGCAAGGTCAATATGTAATTTAGTTTCATCCATTATAGCCCCTATTTTCTCCTTCTTATGTTTGTAATTGAGATATATGAAGAAAAAATTGGAACCTTTATTATCTTCCTTTATCCAATGAAGTCTAGCTCTGATTTTGGCACCTCATGACTTATAATGGTCCAATTTTAGCAACTATGCTTCAGTAATAGTAATAGAGTTTTTAATCTTTTCATTATAAGGGTTGGCATTTAAATGTTTCATAGTATGTTCCAATTGTCGGAAGGATTTTTTCTCTACATTCATGTATCCATGCCATTATCTTGCCAAAGGACTAAATAAACCAATGCATTACGATATAGTAGAACACCACCATTCAATCCACGACCTACCCTCTTGAGGTTTCAAAATAGAATTCTAAATTACCACTAAGGAAGAAACACATTCAATTGTTTTTAAATGGGACGTATTAAGCTTGTAGGGGTGTTCATCAACAAGGGAAATTTCTTGAGTAAAAGAGATAGAGAAAATGATAGAAAAATGACTAGATAGGGTAGTTGAATAATCAACTTGCACACTTGATCTAGAAGAAGAAACCTCCATATTAAGGTTGTGGGATATATAAAATTGCTCTAATATACTCAACTTCCTATCATTTCCTTATCTGCAATTGGACCATGTAAGCCACTCCAACAATGTTCTGATATAATAATTTCATCTTTCAAATTTATCTTGGCTAAGTTTGCAATAATTGAACCAACTACGATCTTCATGATGTTCAACCATATTAAAGTCTCCTCCCAACACCCAATTAGCATTAGGAAGGGTTTTAGACATCCAATACCAAATAATAGATTAGTCTTTAGGATTATTGGGAGCATATATGTAGGACAAACCAATATGCTATCCATTGATAAAAGAAAGGGCCCAAACACAACTATGTGACATGCCCTCTCCTTTACCAATGACATGATTAAAAATCCAAGGAGACAAACCAACCATAGATCCACAAAAAACTATTATTATGAGAAGTATGGAGGAACACATCATCTTTCCAAATATTAAAAAGATTCACATCTAAATGTTCATATTTGACTTCTTGTAAAAATAAAACATTTGGTCTTCATTTTAGTATGATGTCTTTAACTTTAAACTTCCTATAAGGGCAAGAAATCCCTCTCACATTCCATTAAGATAAAATCTTGCAACTCATGGTGAAATGGAAAGATTATTATCATCTTCTCGTGGCAAGACTCCAAAATGATTAGAAAGATAAACTTGTTCATTACTTGATCTTTCATTTGAAATAGGTGGAGATCTTGACCTTTGTCTAGAATTAGGAGAAGGAGAAACATACTTGTTAGGGGACTTCAACAAGCCTTGAGAATGAGGGTGTGATAGTTCGCTAGTTAAAGAATGAGGCCAAGAGGAAGAGGGGGAGGGTTCCTTCCTCTTCCTAACAATTCTCCATTCATAAAAAATAATCATATATTTATAAGAGGAACTTGAAGGGTGTGAATCGAAAGGAACTTGACCACCAAGGGGCATACTAGTGTTAATTTGAGAGGGAGGTGAAGAGAGGGATTTAAAGATAGAAGAGGAATTGAGAGTTGACTTGGTGATAGGATTAAGTGTAGCAACTAGAGAGTGGGATGAACATATTTGTTTTTCTTGATTGGACAATTACAAATCAAATGAGCCTCTTGTCGACAAAAATTTAAGAATTGGACTTATTCAAATAAACTATTGGCTATTCTATTTCAAAATCAAGACCATATAATTTAATATTCTCTGGTAGAGGTTTATTCAAATCCACTTCCATACACACTCTCAGATGTACTCTTAGATTGGAAAACTTATTCGAACTTTGTTTGCACTAAACAACTTTAGCAAGCTAGGCCACAATATCTTTAAGGTATGGTTTGAAGGTTAGGTTTAAAAATGACAATTCCAACCACATGGGATAGTGGGAGCGAGAAGGTCCTTTAGGATAAAAGTCAAAAGTCCAAGCTTGGAGATAACAATTTTTCCCACAAATAACCCATGTTGCATATTGCAAAATTGCCTGAGCATGTTCAATAGAATCAAACATGCAAGGAACATATCCCTTGCCTAACCCCCTTATTGTTTCAATCTTCTATCCTCTGTTTTCCCAATTTAGTTTTGCCCATTTGTAAAAATCTATCTCTGTAGGAATTCCTCTCAAAGAAAACAAAATAACAATTTTGGTTTGATTTTCAACAATGAGATCTACAACTTCATCAGGAAACTAAACCTCTAAGGTATTACCTTGTTCTTCATTTGATGGCTCTTGACTCCTTTCTCCTTTTTTGACATTCTGGGAAGAAACCACACTCTCTGTATTAGGTGTTTCATTTGTTGCTACCACTTTATCTATTTAGCTTGTAAGCTTTTCTCTCTCCATGTCAATATTTTCTTCTATAGCAGCCAAATTTGTGGTAAAGTCCACTGAATCGTTGATCTTTGTTGTTATTGTTTGCCTTGTTGTAGTTTTAAACCTCATTTATGCCTGGTTTTTTGTTTCCCCTTTTACTATTTGTAGCTCTTGGTCAGGAATAAACACAGTAGCATTGGAAATAAAATCCATAGAGGGATTCATGTGCTATAGTAGAAAAACCAATGCTTAAGTTTCAATTTAATGCGCGTTGCACAACCTAGGGTTCGCTTTGTATTGCCCACTCTCCTCTTGCTCCATAAGGTTTGACTTTCAACTCTCATTTTTCTCTCTCCTCCAACTATAAATCTTACATCTCTACTTAAAAAATAATAATAGGCAAAACATTGAAAAAACATCAAAACCAACAATTCTCGATCAAATTATTATCTTGAATCAAGAGATTCCACCGACTTATGGGATCCCTTCAGTTTTTCTTGGAAATTTGGCAACAACTTACATTGTGCTCTAATCTAAATCACAAAGATAAACCCATTGTGTTGGAAATCCAAAACATGGTGCCCCCTAATCTCTCCATCCTCATGTCTACTAGTTGTCATTCAAGTTTTTTCAAGGACTGGAGGTGGCCAAATGGAGGTTGTATTAGAACTTTTCCGCTCAAGGTCCTCTACAAACAACTTATTCCTTCCTTGACCTTGTCTTGTCGGCTTAATTGTATTTGGCATTGCAACCTCAGAAGACCAAAGTGGAACAAACTCAACTTACAAATCTGGAAATCCAAAGCTGATGTGTAATCCCAGCTTAACACTTGGAAGGTTTTGCACGCTAAACTCCTAGTGGGAACTCACCTCAAATTCCTTCATCCATCTCCCTCTTGCCCATTATGTGGTCAGGTTGAAACCTTTAAACATTATTTTTGGTTCTACTCTCATGTCTGCAAGTTGTGGAATGCACTCTTTGCTTCACTACCAGCCCTATTTCATTTCCCTTGGTCATGGAAATTTGCTCTTCTCAGTTTCTCAGTTGCTCATAATTTAATATCTAATTCAGGCTAGCTTATCATAATTAAAAACATTTGGAAGTTGTGTTGCCAAGCTACTTTGTCTCGCTCCTTCTCGCCCTTTGAGATTGAATTGCATGCTATTTATTCCAATTTGCATACCCTTGTGTTGAGCATAGATTCTTACCTGGGAATGAAGGGCTCTTCTGGTGATGCCCTCAATCTCCATGTGAAATCTCTTTTGACCTAGATTCAATCCATAATTTTGCCTACTCCTCAAGGTGTAACATGCATATACTAATGAGATTGACTTGATTGCAACGACTGCATAAGGAATGTTATACAAGGTGTGGTCTACATTGCAGCAATGCACTCAGTTGGTATTGTGAAACAAGAAGCTAGTGCTAGTGGGTATATGCTAGAGATGACAAGTTTGAAAGCTATGAGGAATTACATTGGCTTATCCTATAGGAGTGCTTGCTGCTCATTATTGTAGACACATATTGGATGAGAATTTGCTATATTGATGTATGTTTTTAATAGTGTTGGATGCTCTGTTTAGTTGCCAATACTCACCATTAATTCCTCTCTTTACTACTCTTTGTATCTCTTCTTGAGATTGCTATTGTTGACTAATTTTGTTGTTGTTATGCAGCAATAATGAGACTTCGTAGCTGTTTTGTTTCAGCTATGTAATCCACTGTTGTAATTTTTTATTAAACTTCTTCCAATTAAAGAAAATATCCATAAAAAAAAAAACACAAAAATCCTACCTATTAAAATATCTCAAAAGATCGACATATCATGAGTCATTACATTCATTTCCCAAAATCCAATTTATCGGTGACACGTTCTCCACTTTATTCGCGCAGCCTTTCTTTCTCTTAGGGTTCTCCCTTAATCGTTTTATGTGTTAGCACTGTAATCTCCTCTCTTTAGGGTTTTCGCTACTTCATCTTTTTATGTCTCTACACTCTGCTTTCTCTTTCTATATGCTAACACTATAATCTTGTCTCTGTATTATCTTCTTCAGAGGATGAGAGTGCAATGGGATTTGGGCTTTATATTTTCTATTTCTCCTCATTTTTTGTTGTTGCATGAATCGTACTTGTTTGTCTGTATGAGATTTTTTTCTGCATCGGTAGATTATGTTGATCGACAAAAAGTTGAATCACAGATACGACATACTTATCCATATCTCATTCTGGGAGCTGTGATTGATATGGAGAACATTACTTGCGTTATCTAGCAGAAGGAGAAGAACCCAAATCAGGTATGAACCTTTAATAAAATATCTATATAGGTTTTAGAAGCCGATATTATTATTTCTGGGGGAGCTCAGAGAAGTAGATTTGAGTAGCCTAAAAGTAAACAGCCTGCATATGTTTTTGGGTTTTGCTGTTTACGCTTTGACATTTGGGAATTGTAAGGAGCAGAAATATTTTCTCGTAAGAGAAGTTGATTTTAGAAGTCTAAACAACTGTTAGCACGCTGTTTGTTATTTGGGCTTTTGGACTCTTTGGTTGTTTGTTATTTGGGGTTTTTCTGATTTCGAAGCCTAAGCGTTTGAGAACTGTTAAGTCTGTATGTTCCCGAATTGTTTTTTCCGTTCATTGTAGGTTTTATATGAGTTAAATCTTCATGCTTATAGTCTGTAACTTTAGATTAAAGTAAAGGAGAGAGCATATATAAGGACTGGTTACAATACTATTATTTTTCTAAGCAAACGGAGTTTAATAGGTTATACATAGCAATTTGGCTATCTTACACCAAATTTATCGTATTCGATGTACCTTTGTATCTAAAACAAGGCACTGGTTTGTTTTTGGTTGATTTTTCAGTTGTATTGTAGTTGCCAAAGATAGAGTAATTATATTTCTTAAATGGATCCAGAAAAAATTTCTCGTAAGAGAAGTAGGTTCTAGAATTCTAAACAACTGTTAGTACGCTGTTTGTTATTTGGTCTTTTGGACTTTTTGGTTGTTTGTTATTTGGAGCCTTTTTTGTTTGTTTGTTATTTGGGGTTTTTCTGTTTTCTAAGCTTAAGCGTTTGAGAACTGTTAATTCTGTATGTACCAGAATTATTTTTTCCTTTCATTGTAGGTTTTATACGAGTTAAGTTTTCATGCTTATAGTGTATAACTTTAGATTATAGTAAAGGAGAGAGCATATTTAAGGACTGGGTGCAACACTATTATTTTGCGAAGTTTAATTGAATTTAATAGGTTATACATGGCAATTTGGGCTATCTGATACCAATATTATCTTATTCTATGTACCTTTGTATCTAAAACAAGGCACTGGTTTGTTTTTGGTTGATTTTTCAGTTGTATTGAAGTTGCCAAAGATAGAGTAATTATATTTCTTAAAATGGATCCAACTGATGAAGCAAAAAGAGCGGTTGTAGTTTTTGGGTTTGGAGCTATTTGAAAAAGTAATTATGGCAACTGCTGTCTTCAAGTGTTTTGATCTCAAGGTCGACGAATTCTGCAGACATCAGAACTGTTCCAACAATTGTGTGAAGCAGCGTCAGCAGCAAATTTTGTGGCACCTCTTTGGTGAAAGAATCGATCCGAGCAGTTATGGGGGAAGGGCAGGACCAATTTACAAAGGATTTTAGAGAAGTGGTGCCTCATATATTCATGTTTATTGACAATCCTCTTGCAGTAAGTGTATTCACTAAACTTTTGCCAGAGGAGTTACCCTGCCTTCCAAGTAGGTTGAGGATTCTTCTAAGTACAAGAAGGCTTGATCAGACTGACATGCTCTCAGAGAGAGACGTTCCATTTGAGATAGAATTGCTTTCCCGATGGGACTTGAAAAAGTTTTTATATGATTCAGCTTTAGGCAGTGCCAAAGCATTGCCTCTAGAGAGCATAGATATGGACAAAATTGTGAAAATGTGTGGTGGAATTCCTTTAGTTTTAGAATGAGTTGGGCTTAAATTAAAAAAGGTTGGATGGTCATGATACAATAAGCTTTGACAACATATCTTCAGTGGAAGACTTGGTGTTAAAAAATTGTGATGTATTAGTGACAATTCCATCCACCTTTGGCCAACTGAAATCTTGAATTTTTTGGCAACTAAATTAGTGTATAGTTTTTTCAATGTTGAATTTGTGATAAAACATTGAATTGGCTAGTTTCCCTTCCAACTTTGGGCAACTTAAAGCTTTATGAGTTGTATTCCCTTTCAACTTTGGGCAACTTAAATCTTTGTGAGTTGTATTTATGGAGAAATGCAAATACTTTTGTTATTTTGTCCAATAGTTTTGGCAATTTATTTTCAAATGTTGAACTTAAGAGAATAAGAGAAACTCTTTGCATTGACTAATAGCTTTGACAACCTATGCACTATTTTGAAGTTTTCAAATTTGATTGGCTCTTTAAACTTAAAGAGCCATGTTATAAATTGATTTGATCAGTAGACTTGTTTGAAAGTTTTGGATATGAGAGAATTTGAGAATCTGATTAGCTTTTTTGATAATTTTGGAAAGCTCAAGTTTTTATGATATTTTGGCATAGATGGTTGTGATGATTTTGGAAGGTGCAAGTCTATGAATAGGTGACATGGATGGTTGTTTCAATTTGTAGATGCTTAACAATGATTTTGCTTCATTGATGGTAATGGATACAGGCTGAAAGTGACAGCCAGCACATTGTTTGTTATTTAAGCGTCATCTTTGATATTTCACATAGCCAATCTTACGATGAAGAGTCAGTGGACATCCTGATTGAGATAAAAAGTTCACTATTTTAAAAATGGGTGGGTTTTTGCCAGTGATTCAGTGGTGGAAAAGAAATGCGATAAATTTACCTGTTGATTTCGGCTTGATGATGAGGTGAATATGAACAGGAGTGCAGCTATGGTATTTTCAGCCTTTAAAAATTTCGGTTTGAAAGACACGTTGGTGCTTATAATAATTTTTCTTAACTTCTCACGTTGCATTTCAGATTGATGGGCTTCTGCACACTATTTCATTGTGAAAGCAGAATTATGGGCATTGATGGTGATGAAGGACAATCGGTAGAGTGGTCTTGATCTTGTTTTGCAGGGGAGGAAAAAGAAGCAGAAGTGCAAGTGTAGTTGACAATGTGTAGAAATGAGAATGGCAGAATTAAGTAATCTATCATTAAGTAATTAAGTAAATTACAACTATTGTAGATTGTAGCCCTTTGTATATAGATGGTTTCATTGAAGTGCATGATGTCTTATAAAAAACGAAAAGAGATATTATATCGACTTAAATTGTTTACAAATAGTAAATTGTGATTTTGTGAGATTTGAATTGTTTGTAAAGAATGTACTTCAATTTTGTGAAATGTTATAATAGTTATTTATGAAATTTATTGTTTTAAATAATTTAAAATATATTTGATTGAATTAAATAGGTTCATATATCTATTTGACGAAGGAAAAATGGGTAGGTGTAATATTTTGTTGTTAATGTGTTTTGTAATAGTAATGGTGCCTTTTTAATTTTGCATTTTTGTGATTGCTGTAATAGTGTGTATAATATTGCTTTGTTCTTTCTCTAGTTGTGTTTGTTTAGAGCATGGTGCCTTGTAGCTCTAGACATAGGGTTGTTGAAATTTCAAATTTGATTACTTTATAAGGTGTGATAGGACTTTTTGAGGTGTGAGCCCTTGTTGTGGGCACCATTCATATTGCTTATGATATTGATGTTAGTACAAAAAAAAGAGCAATGAGCCACCAACCTAGATAGAAGAAGAGAAATGAAAGGTGTTTAAAGTGTTGATACAAACAAAGTTTAAATTTAAAACTAATAATTGAATTTATGAATTTAACTATAAATCATAATCTATTAAAACCAAAAACTTTAAAGGTCAATTTTCTTCAAGAGTGTAGTTGTTAGTGTTTGCAAATGCATGAGAATGTTTTTATTTTTAAACACATTGATCCTTGTGATTCCTTGCATGTAATCCAAGGTGACATCCAAGATTGAGAAAATTGTATAGGGGATGTTTTAGTAAATTGAAAATGGATAAGAATGAAGGGAAACCAATTAATTGTGGTGGAAGGGAGGTTGATGGTGCAAGGTTTTGTTTAGTTACTTTTTTCTATTAACAAGACTTATTTTTACATAGCATTTGGTGCAAATATACAAGTTGTAGGGGTGTCATGAAAGGTTAGGTGTGTAAGGAAAGCTACACAAAGTTTCTAGAGAAGAGCAAATGAAAAACAAAGGTTATTTGCCACTTGAATTACTCACACAATCAATTCAAATGAAACCATTACTTTCCATAAGTGGTTCTCTTGTGTCATGAGATTATTGTGACAATTATGAGAAAACCCAGGCTATCATTCATCATGGTGATTTTGCCTAATTTGGGAAAACAAGCATTAACAATTAAAAAGAGGGTAAAGGATAGTAAGATATTATGGAGGGTTAAATGACATGTTAGAGGAGGCCTAGAGGGATTTTTTTGGAATGTTAGAGTTGTATGCCCAAAATGGACACATGTGACTTCTCAAGGTTCTGTTGAGTCAAGTTGCTACGTGGACAATGCAATGGTGTTTATGGTTGTGATGGGGATAATTGATTAGGATATATCAACGGAAGATTATAAGTAGGGCAAGGTGAATGACTAGTCAAAGATTGTTTGATTTGTGGATGATGGATGGGATAGGGGGGTTATTTGACGAGGTATTGTTTTGACGATTGTTTAATGGGTTTATTACAATTTTGATGGTGGGAGGAAGTTTGTGCCTATGCCTAAGTTGAACATGCACTCTTGACACTTGTTGAGCTCTTGTTCTCTCGTTTGTTTATAACATTAAGTTGTTCAATAACGATGAATGAGATAGGAGTTAGGTGAATTCCACCTCTTGCAACCTTTTAGTGATGTCCAATTAGAACTACACAACCCCAAGTTATTCTATATTGGGGAAACTGTCAAGATGTCACATGGATGTTTGAAGTATTTTGGGTGATTGTGTTTATTAATATGATTTGTGAATGAAATCTTGTTTTTGCTTGTTTTGATGTTTTTTATACATTATTTGATTTTCATTGTTTTTGTGTTAAAATGACTGTCTACAATGAATGAATTAAAATATACTCTTAACTATGTAAATACAACTAATTTATTTGAAAAAAAGTGATTAAGCCAATTTAAAAGAAATAAAAGTTAATGTATTTTTTTTATATTAAAAAAAAGATATAATGCAATTAATAACTAAACTAGATGAAATTAATCAATCAATTGAAACTAATTACTTGTATGCTTTTTACTTTCGTGAAACATAAATCCTTTATGAGAGAACTTTTTTAAGAAATAATTTATGTTTCAAGATAACAAACAACTTTTAAAAGTACTAAATATCTTTTTAGAAATGATTTTTCCATGGAACACATGCTTTTCAAGATGATAATTTTTTCTTTTATAGAAAGAATAATTAAAAGCAATTTCTTTATTTTCTTTTAATTAGTGAAAATATAGATAATAAGTCTTTTCTCTTCCAATATTGTCTAAATTAATTATGTTTAAGATTTTATATTTTTGTAGTTCTATTTTCTAGATCCATGAAAGGATTTCCTTGGAAGTCATCTTGAATGAAATTCTCAAAGAGGTTTTCTAGAAGGAACTTAGAGGGAAATCCTTCTTATATAAACTAAGTTTTATTTTGATTTCTTTAATAAGATTTATTTATTTATTTTTTAGAAAAATAACAATTTTTTTCATATAAAATACATATTTTCTATAATGATAAAGATGGAATCTAAAAGAAATATCATAAATATGCAATAACATATAATGAAAGAAAAAATAATAAGAAAAAAACAAACTAATTTAAATTCCAAACTACACTAATTGAAGAATCTCTATGCTAAGGAATAAATATTATAAATTAAATTCTACATATTAGAACAATCCTATAGTAATATTCTACAAGAGAAAAATTGCTCTAATCAAATATGAAGATGGAAAATCCAAGACTAGAGCAAGAGACACTTCAAATGTGGAGCAAAGTAGTTGATAATAATTGTGACTCCTCATGAATGAATCCTCTCCTTGTGTGCAAATGTCTATGGGTGCATCTCTAGGGTAAAGGGAAAAACCAAGGAGTCCCTTGGGGATATGAATTTGGAGTTGATTGGTTGCAAATGGCTTGAATAGATTGAAAATGGTCACATGGGAAAATTCTTGCAAAGTGATGGTTATAAATGTAATTTTTTTGGGTTCAAAAAATGGCTTGACTTCCTAGCTTTATACATAGGAGTGGGTAACATTGTTTTACACAAAAAATGGATCTTGATTGGATTGTGATTGGGGGAGAATTGAAAACAAATTGAGAAGAAACTTGCATCTTTCAAGAAACTTGTGTGAAATTGAAATGACAATTTCACTTGTAAGAGAGGGGGACCAACCACGTCAAGGCTCCGGGTCACAAAGAGCCGAGAGCGGAGGGCTGCCCTAACTTACCTCACTCTAAAGGACAAGGATCAAGAATGAAGAGCACTTAAATAGTGCTTTTGTCACTCTTCAGACCTGAGATTCAAGTTTAGGCTAGGCGAGTTGGTTTTTAGGATCAATACTATACCTCAAACAACTCTTTGTACGAGGACGACAATGCGGTTGGTCATGGAGAGCCGAGAGCGGAGGGCTGCCCTAACTTACCTCACTCTAAAGGACATGGATCGAGAATGAAGAGTACTTACATAGTGCTTTTGTCACTCTTCAGACCCGAGATTCAGGTTTAGGCTAGGCGAGTTGGTTTTTAGGATCAATACTGTACCTTAGACAACTCTTTGGATGAGGACGACAACGTGGTTTTGGGACGACGATGCAACGCACAGGCGTCTCTTCGGTACGTTGGTGTCCGTACGGTCAAAAAATGCAACACAATAAAAATACCAGAAAAATCGGCTAAACAACCTAGCTAGTTAACTTTAACGAAAATGACAAGATAATGAAGTACAAAAAGTAAATGCGTAGATAATGGAGCAAGTAAATAAAGACTAAAGTGACGAAAATTAACTCATAGAAACGCCAGTTCGTCAGCTAGCTCCACATGTACGTATCCACCTACACACAAGAAAGAGGGAAAATTGTTGGGGCTGTATAGGGGTCTACTTCAGTCAAACCCCCGTTTTGGTGTTTCCACCTCCATGGACAACCAAAAAGCAAAAAAGTAGAATATGCGATAAAGGAAAGAAAAGAAAGCAAAGAACACTACAAACAATACTATGCTACTCAATCAAATCACAAATAAGAGGAGTGAAGCATTACCACCTCCACCCAAAAGCTCACTAGCCAATGGAGGGAGAATGCAAGGACTTGGCAAAGTCACCACAGCCGCAACAGTGATGAAGGGAGGTCTTGCAAGACTCCAAGCCCGCAGTTCTATGGTTTGCTTCATACTTGCAATGTGGAGTTGATGGAGCTTCAAAGTTGCTACAATGGAGTGCTGGAATGCTGTTTGAGAGTGAAAGGGTGAAGTGAAAATGCTCAGAGAGCTCAAGAGAGATGCTAGAGGCTCCAAATGAAGTGAGAATGAATGTTTTTGAAGGTGGGATGAGAGGGAATAAGGCATTTTCAGGTCAATTGGTCGAAGAGAGACGTTACAATTTGACCCCAATCAGGTGTGTAACGCCTTTGCCAACTTCAGACGCAGGAATCCGTCAGGGACGGTAGCGCGTCGCGTAGATGTCCACACGCCGTGCTTTCGTCCCTGACAAATATTCTCACAGACACACAAGACAAATGCCAAGTGGATGGAAGGCAGGTAGGTGATGTGGAATTTCGCCTTCGGATTTGATTTTCTAAGGTGAGGGTATGTGAAAAGAGAATTTTCCTAAGGGGTGCAAATTCGCTCCTATACATCACTATTGTGCAAAATTGTTGTTTTTGATAGTACAAAATCATTTTGGTGAAATTCTAACCACCATGGAAAACATGTTGAAGTCTAGAGATTTTTTTAGTGACGAATCTTTACCAATTGGCGAATAGTTCCATTCAACCAATTCAAAATTGGTAAATACATTGCAACCAACGAGGTGGCCAAATCGTCTGGATTTTATGAATTATCGATCCAATGCATTTCAATTCACCATCAATTTATTTTATGAGGCACATGTAATTAATAATTTCGCCATAACAAATTGCGTGTTTCCAATGGTCTAATTAATATTTTTGCCTGGAATCTCGAAAGCATGTATTAAATCACCCACATATTCACCAATACTATTAAAGCGACATTGTGTATTAGGACACATTTCACCAACATTAAATGTTCACTATATGTGAGGACCCATTTCACCATTAAAATTTATAAATAATTGTGTATGAGGACCCATTTCACCATTAGAATTTATAAATAATTGCGTATGAGGACCCATTTCACCAATAACATTAAAAAATAATTGTGTATGAAGACACATTTTTCCAGTTACATTAAAAATAATTATGTATGAGGACCCATTTCGTCAATACTATGATAGCTCCATGCTAATTGTAGGCCGATTATCGCCTTGAAAATTATAATGTATGTGTTTTGTCGAGATTCGATTCGCCCAAATTTTAAATGTATCGATGTATAATCATGCAAGATTCGCCAACTTTTTATTATAACGTTTAAAAATCCCGTGGAATTCACCAAATATGGATTGATATATGTTATCCTTGAATTCAGCTGCGCTTAATTCACGAGATAACCCCTACGAGACTTGTCTGTTTTGTAGCTCACATACTTTAAGCACGTAAAGCACACAAAACGAGGTGAATCCCAATTTACCTTCGTGTGTGGTCCTTAGTCTCAAAATGCCTTTCTAAATTTTTACCTCTGCCAGTTTGTCAAAATTCATCTTTTTGTGCAAGACATGAATTTCAGTTTGCAGGAGTTAGAATTTTTTTTATACTTGCAAGGTTGGGGTTTTACCCCGATCTTGCAAGTGAAAGTTGCAAAATAAAAAATTGTTGCATAGTCGGGTTTTTCCCCGACACTGCAAGTTGAAGTGCAATTTAAATCTTGCAAAGTCAGACTTTTTTCCTGACCTTGCAAGTCATTTATTTAAATTTAGTTTGTATTGGCGTCAGAAAAACTTGCTCTTGCAATCTCGGCTTCACATGAGTTGGATTAAATGTTGTTTTAACAACTTTACAAATCGGTTTTTAATTGATTTCATTATATTTTTTTCCTCATTTATCGTGTGTTTCTCTTCCCACCTTTGTTGCGAGCTCCTTAGAAATTTGCAACTTCAGTTGAGTGTGGATCTTGTCAGATTTTGGTTGAGTTTTGAGCTAGGGTTTTGTTTTTATCTTTGGATATGTTTAAATTTTCGCCTTTCTATTTATTATTAATGTCGTTTATTAATGTTTAGGGTTAAGTCTTAATCGCATCTCATTTTATGTTAACAGGTTAACATTATGTTTTAATACTTTTATGTATGAGGAGTTACCCTTTTTCTTTACTCATTTATCTGTTATGTTAAACTCGTGTCTTTGCCTTTTGTGGTTATCATTTAGGGTTTTTTGTGCATCACGAGATTCACAGTCTCGTGATGCTCAATCTTAGTCTTGCATTTTTGATTGATCAAACCTGCTAGGGTTTATGGGTTTGATGTGTTCCATGTCGATATTAACCTGATACTCACAATTTTTTTCCATGTTTTTCCTTGTTCTGAACAAAGCATTATCAATGGTTTTCACTGTTTGAATGACAAACAAGCCAAAGTTCATGTTGTTTTGCACAGTCGATGGTTTCCACCGTTTTTGCAAACAAAAGCTCCAAGTCATACTTGCATGAGTGTGGTTTTTCCCCACGCATACAAGTATGGGTGTGTTATTCTACCAACTTTGTATGGTTAGAGAATTTCTCTGACCTTGCATGAATCAAAGTCTTAGTGTTTGCATCGTCAACATTTATTGTCGATGGCGCAAATGATATTGAATGCTAAACCTTTGCATTGTATGGTCAGGGAATTTCCCCGACCCTACAATAACATTGTGTTTCTTTTGTATATGCGTTGATAAAACCCGCACATACAAACTAAGTGAAGTCTTACCTTTAATGTTGAATGGTTAGGGAATTTCCCTAACCCTACAAACAACTCAATGCCATACTTGTATTATCGACAAATTTTTTTGAACATACAAAACGATTAAGAAATTCCCATGTATTATCGATAATTTTTGCCGAACATGCAAATACTAAGACTCCCAAGTGTTGTTTGTTGAATCGGTAATTTTTGCCGAATATACAAAGCAAAAATTAAACTTCCCACTTGTAGGGTCGGGGTTTTTCCCCGACCCAACAACAAATTAAAACTTCCTTATATTTTTGCAAGTTCATTAAAATTTAACAACTTAGCAAAGTTTAAGAGTTACCCCCCATATTTGCATAATCGGTAATTTTTGCCGACTTAGCAAAATGCAAAAACCTATCCAATTACAATATCGTTAAATTTTGATGACATTGCAACTTTTTGCATAACATCTCAATCCACTTGCAATCTCGCCAATTTTTAGTGCATATACATATTTTTGCCAAAATTCTCCTAACGTCAGAAATTTTTCTTATTTTGCCAAGTTGACCCATTGCACTCAAACCCCAATTTTCGTGCAATCATTCTTTTTTTCACCCTCGCTGTAATTTCCAAATGTGCAAATATTTTCATATTTGTGAAATGTGAATCTTGTTATGCAGTTTCCTTGGCACGTTTTTTAAGAATATCTCACATCTGCATTCCTGCAAAGCCAGTATCTTGCCAATGTCAGATCCATCTCCTTCCAAGGGGAAAGCTATGAAGTACAAGTATCAAGGTGTGTTTCCAACTACTGCAATTTCATCGAATGTTGATGAGATCAAGGACGCAAAGATCGAGCATGTTGGCATGTTGGCATGTCCGAGTTTCTTGAAAGGACTAAGAAACGACCCTTGGACAATGGAATGAGATCAATTGTTCATAGTAACATACATCTTGTGGCCTCATTTCCAGTAGCTGCTCAAAATCCAAAATTTGTATTACAAGTTGCCTCTCACTACAACAAAGAGGATAGAAGTGTCTGTGATTCAAAAGGCAATATAGTGATGAGGTTGGATGCTAAATTTCTTGACAAGGAATTCTTATGCCCAAGCATTGATAGATATGTTACAATTTCCAAAGAGTCTACACAAGCAGAGTATGACAACGATCTTGATTTTGCCAAAAGCATCATCAACAGTAAATGGTTGAAGGCCCCTAGACCAGTTGTCACAAGGTGGCCTAATAATCCTCCTCATAATGATTTCATAGATGAGGCAAATGACCTCAGTACTCTTCTCAGTAGGGAATGTGGTTTACTTTCTTCGTCAACATATGAGGATAGGATGTACTTGTATGTCAAAATTATTTTCAAGAGGAAACAATAGATTTTCTAGGGTGAATAAACGATCAATGCTATCCATGAACAACTGACCAAAGTGTTTGCGACACAAAATTTCTATATGACTTCCTTTTTAGTCTATGTTGCAGTGGCAATGAGGAATTTTCCAAGTCTAACCACTGAGGGAGGCAGGAGAGTAACACAGGTCTACAATCATTCCCCACAGATTACTCTCAAAGGAAGCATCAATCATTTCAGAAGGGTGAATGATGCATTCTTTTCTCCTCTCATGTGTGCATTTGATATAGATTTGGAAAGTAAGAGAGTATCTGATGAAGCTTGGAAGGTGGTCAACAAATATGGATGTCTATATCTTCAGCTTCAAACTTTTACTTATTTGAGAGTTGGATGTTTCATTGGTTATCCATACATGCTTCCTCGCTATACTAGCGATAAGATTGTTTTGATGGAGCTATGTAGGAAAATCATTAAAATACATAGCAAACAAATGGAATCTCATAAACCCATATTCAAATTCCCATTCACAATCGACAAATACTCCATTCAAACTTCACACAAGGCCAAGGTTGTTGAATAAAAAATGCAGCAGGTGACATTGAAAATGTTCAAAGAAAGGTTTGATTTTGATTACAAGGGTATGAAGGATCAGATCAAAAATGGCCACACACATGTGCATCAGATTGAAGACATATGGGCTGATATAAGAACAAAGCAAGAGATCAGGAAGATGGACTATTGTAGATTAACTCTAGATCAGATTAAATTTGGAGTAGATTAAGGAATTAGATCTAGCAGACATCCCTAAAGACATGGAGGATGATGATGACATATTGAATCCTACTTATGAGAGAAATAACATTGCAAGATTTCCTTTAACTCCCATCTAGTGGTCTCAAAAAGAGGTAACCTCAATCCGAGAAAGATTTGAACCCATTTTGGCTACTACTAACGTTTGGTTAGAAGAAAAGGGAATACAGTTGAAGCCTTTTCTCACTGGATCAAAGAGAGAAACACAAGGTGAATCAGGTAAACATTCAGAGCTGAGGACCAAAAACAAAAGTGATGCTCCGAGTTCTAGTAGGCCATCTAAGCCTAAGATCAAATTTGTGGTCAAGGGTGGAAAGAAGAAGAACAAGGAATCTATAGAAGGGCCATCCACTGAAGCACAAGAGGAGCATGTGCAAGAGGAAAGGTAAGTTGAGGAAGAGAGACATGAGGAAACAAAGATGTCCCCTCATAAGAATATTCTCAAGGAACCACCTGTCTCCTCTTCTCCCATTGCTAATGTTGTATATTCTTCTACTCCACTAATATCCTCACTTGTTTCTAATGTTTATGTTTCCACTGTTACTCTTCCTGTTATAGTTAATGTTACTCCTGTCGTGTCAATACAATCGGTGCATTCATCTCCTATCTCAGGGCCACCTTTCAAAATTCCTAAACAAGGTTTGGATAATGCGCTAGGGTATCCCATGTCCTTTCCAAGCTTATCTTCTCCATCCTTTGATATTGCATCACATTCAGACTTAGAACAATTCATGTATGAGTCGGTTCAAGTGTCAAGTGCTGAAATTCTAAACGTTGTTATAACTGACACTCCTATTGTGACCACCACTTTTGTGAGTGTAGAAACTACATCATAGATAATGACTGCATATCCAGAGGGTCATTCACCACTCCCACCTTGGCCATCATCACAAAATACAAAGAGAAGAAAATAAGCCATCTCTCTAGATGAGTTTGAGTTTGCACAACTTGCACCACCAAAAACTAGAACCAAGAAAAAGGGGAAGACTCTCTCAACGCTACTGTTTGATAAAGAAGGCAATAGGTATGCAAAGGTAGCTCACCCTCCCCCTGACAAGACCTTTGAAGAGGTGGATATCACAAATTACTTTGTCACAAGAGTTGATCTTGGAAAGGTAACTCATGAGAGTGCAAAGGTAGATGTTCAAGCCACCTTGAGCTCTCTCATAGAGAGGTTTGATAGGGAAAAGAAGGCAAAGGATCATTATATGAAAAAAACAGAACAACTGATGATTGTACTATAGAAGATTACCTAATCTTCTGATTTTGTTGAACCTGTGGCATTTGTAGTTGTTGTTGATGATCCTATAATCCAAAAGGTGGAAAAGGTGTACACTTGAGGTAGAGTGGTTGGTGATTTTCTTGAACGAATGGTTGCCCTAGGAACAAGACTTTTGAAGTTTTCCATGGAAAATCTTCAGAAAATGGAAGGCATAAAGGAAAAGTTGGATGAATCCGTGGACTCTTTCTCTCAAGCGAAAGAAAATGTGGAGAATAAGAGACAAGAATGGATGAAAATGAAGGATCTTGGGATAGACACCTTGATAGAAGTTGGGATCATCCGTGACAAAGATGTATATGTGGAAGTGAAGGAAACCATGCTTCGCAAAGAAATTATCCTCACTTATTTACTTAATGATTTGCAAGCTGCTCAAGAAGTTGGTGAAGAAAATAATATGCAGCTTATCAACATGATCGAAGAAATTCCATGTAGGTTGTGTGATGATGATCATAAGTTTCTTTGACAAGATGAAGTTGTTCAAGAGTTCACCAGCATGGTTCAAAAGGAGTTTGAAGATCAGGTATTCCTAGTGCCTCAAATGGATAAACTCTTGGACATACAATTGACATTGGACAACTGGAAAGTTTCCATTGGAAGGCATGAAAAATCCTACAACACCATTAGAGATTCAGTTACAAGAGTCTGTGGCATCTTCAAACATACTTCATGCCCAAACGACGACGAAGTACAAGCAATTTTGAAGAAGCATGATGATTTCTTGGGGAATGATGGTGGAGAAAGTTGAACATGCCTTGATTTTTCCTTAGTTTAGTTTTTAATATCTTTCATGCTTTTTGTAATTAGTCAAAGACAATTTACATGTCATTTATCATTTCCAAAATTGTAAATACATGTAACAACAATGAAGTCCTTCAAAAAATTTGGACTCCAAAGTTGAATAAGTCTAAGTAGTTATTTCTTTCCTAGATTATCTCTTTTGCTCTCATATATAAATATGAGAGAGCTCATTTGTAATTGGGACCTTGAATCCTATACAACAAAGTGCTGCCCCAAATTGTGACTTAACTTTGAGATTGTGTTCAAATTTCAAGATCAGTTCCAATTAATAAAGGAGGTGGATTTTGATATCAACCTTTGTTTTGAATCAAATTTGTACGAGTGAGAATGTTCTTATGTCATTCTTGCTGATTTTTCTTGTGCTAATTGGATAAGTGGTGTTTCATTATTATGATTGGAAGGACGTTCAAGATAAGTTATATAAACTTTGTGCTATATTGTTTACTTGAAGTTGTGTGTGCTTTTAATATCTTTTGGTGAAAGATTGTCAAAAATTTGAGCTTGGATTTATTCACTTTGTGTGAATCTATTTGGTGAAGTGGGTTGATAGAATTTGTGCTCCAACTTACGTCATTGGTTACTATAGAACTCTCATTGAAGACAACAAAAAGACTTTGTGCTTGTGTGTGTCTTCCAGTTACTTATCACATAGTTATACTAGTACTCTTTGATTACTCTTATGTTTAATCAAGAATATTGGGGATTATTGCTTAGGTAGATATTAGAAGTGTAGAAGCATTGTTGAATATTACCATAAAACATTGGAAACACCTTTTCTGAAAGAAGAGAAAATGACGAGTGTAACACACCCCCACATGGTTAAAGTTAGTGTAAATACTTTTAGCTTAGCATAGTTTACTTTTGTTTCAATAAGTAGTAAGAAGGGAGCCTCCCCTTTCTGAGAGGAGAGAACATTCGCATCATAGCTGTGGTTGAAATCCATATTTTGTGATTTGTAAAGGGATTACAAAATATTCGCCCAACAATATAAATATAATTGAAACTGATTTATTTTTACATAATTTGTTTAGTTCTAAACTTGTGAGCGCTCGATTCGGATCATAAGAAAGTTACAAAATTACAACTACAAGCAATGTTGCATTGGTGAATAGCGAGTCAGTGATAACCTAAAGGTAAGTGATCATTTATTTATAGTTCTATAAGATTATTTTTCTCTTTTTCATTCTTGCTTCATTCTTAAATATGATATTGAATAGGGAATGGGATCTATATTCTATGATTCTTTCTTAAACAAGAAGACATTTTTGGCATTTTTTATTTTGTGAGAGATGTCAAGTAGGAACAAGAGTAAGAATCCTTAGGGTGGTGAAGGGAGGCCATCAAAACACCCAAAACACAAAGTTACCATAAAGTCATACTTTGGCAATGTTTCCAATCCATTAGATCAAGATGGAACTACATCAACTCTTACACCAAATATTAACAAAGAAGGCAATACCTCAGAGGAAGATCAAAATGAGTTAATTGAGTCAGATGAGGATGAAAATATTGTATATGTTCCAAGGGATACCTAGGGTAGCTAGAATGAGTTAATTGAACAAGATGATTGTTGGCAGATGGTCAGTGCTCCCCTCGGGATTCGTGACATGGACTAACCGCCTCCTGTGGATCCATTAACTCTGGTAGTTGTATCGGGCATTAACAGGTCGATCTTTTGGTGCAATGACAACTGTGGGCCAACAAGTGGTATTACAACCAAAGGTGTCAGGTTCGAATCCCCTCAGGTAATGCTGAGGAGGAGTTTGTTGGTAGATGGTCAATGCTCCCCTCGAGATTCGTGACATGGACTAACCGCCTCCCGTGGATCCATTAACTCTGGCAGTTGTATCAGGCATTAATAGGTCGATCTTTTGGTGCAACGACAGTTGTGGGCCAACAATGACAATGTCGTGGTCATAGATGATGTTACTGCAAGGAAGAGGAAAAGAAAATCCAAATAAAAAATGGGGCATGAATTAGATAAGACAATGAATTTTTAGATTGAATGGGTGTCAAAGTACTTATTCATTGAACTAGTGGAGAATGCAAACAAAGATGAACCTCCAACATAATACAAGTGTAAGATTTGTAGTTGGAAATATAAAAGGGGCAAGAAGTTGCAGCTAAAACTTGACATTATAGAAAAACATATCGGTAAAGTTTATGAAAAAAACAAATCATACACGAAAAAATAGTAGTAAGATGGAAAAGAAAAGAAGAATGTCTTCATGTTAAGCATGCCCTGAAATATGATGAATATATGCAATGGAGAAGCTTGTTGAATATGGAGGTTCAATTGAAGCTCAATTTGGAAAGATAATGGCAAAAGCACAATTGGAAAAAACTATTCAGATGAGTGTCATTTTTCATATTTTATCTAGAGGGCATCCTATGACAAACTACCTAGAATATACTAATTTTTTTAATCTTTTTTGGGTATTCCTAACTTTTCTAGCACAGATTGGTCGATAAAATTTGGATAGGAATGGCCAGGTTGTCTTGTGGAGGTGGAAAACCAAGATTTACAAGAAGAAATAAACGAGTCAACCTTCATTGCATTATCTTTAGATGAAGTTACTACGGTAGATAATAATTCTTGGGTATGTTTGCATGTGTATACTATAGACAAACATGTCCCCCAACCTCATCTACTATGTGTTCATAAAATGAAGGAGAGTTCAACATCACAAAATCTATAACTAGTTAAGAAATCTTTGAATGAATTTGGAGGTATGGATGACTTCACAATCACCAAAAAATTGGTGTGTAGGAGTTGATGGAGCTTCAATAATGAAATGTCATAGGAATGATCTTTACATAAAATTACAAACTACTTGTTCACCATACATGATTGACATTCATTGCGTGGCCCATAGAATTAATTTATCATCTAAAATTATAAGCAAGTCTCCTTCAATATCAAAAGTTGAAAACCTAGTCCATAAGCTCTACTCATACTTCTGTCGAAGTCCCAAATGGTTGTAGAATTTCAAAATTTTGTTGAGGGAATATCAACAGGAAACAAGCTTATTAAAGATGTTGATACCAGATGAATATTCTTTCATGGACTAGCGCAAAGAGTTTTTTCAAAATATAAATCTTTGATTGGAGTGATGTATGAACATCACCACACAATAGACAAACCTCCTAACCTCTTACATAGGTTAAGCGATATAGAGATACTCAACTTTATCTAGTCTTCTCCCCACGCTATATGAAATGAACAATCTTGTGAAAAAATATCAAGAAAGAACTATGTATATTTATGAATTTAGTAAACTACATAGAATGACATGCATGACCCTCGATAATCTATATGCAAGATTATTCATTTAAAATTCTAAAATTTATAAACTGGCAATTACTTACAAATTTGAACAATCCTGATTATTTTGCAATTTAATGCAAGTGGGGAGTTATGTGTCTTTGTACGTGGATTTGAGATACCAATGCACTATTCTATGATGTTTAGACACTCTACCAGAGAATCTCCAGTTACAAAGGAAGATTTTAATGATATTGTTAAATATGTAAGTACTACTTTAAAAGCTATTGCAAGATCTCTTTCCTCAAAGATTCTAGAATGATTCCCTCAAGATGAACTACTTGAAGCCATTCCTATTGTGTATCCTCAATTTTGGGTCCCATCCCATCATAAACTAGACTATTTTTCATAAGAACGTAACTACCTTGGCCAAACATTTTTTGAAAAGTTCATAATACAATGGACAAAAATTAGAATGAATTATAAATGAAACTAAGCTTAGAGAGCAATCTGGTTTTTTTGCAATAACTATGATTGAACATTTTAAATCCATGAAGAATCTCATGCAAGTGGGATCAATAACAAGGGTTTGGGCATTCTTAGGTCAAAGTGAAATATTGTGTGATTCATTATAAAAAAAATTCAAACTTGTTAATTTATGTCAAACCATGATATTGGGGTCGATGGAGGATGAGAAAGTTTCAATGCATCAAGTTTTTTGAAATCAAATATAAGAAACAAACTAGACAAAAATTTGGAAATTTGCTTGAGGATGTATACAATTAGGTACGATATCCAAAGTTTTCCTTTTGAAAGGGCACTCACAATCTGGAAGTCGATATGTGAAATAAGAGGGTTGCACAACACTTCAAACATTAGTGGCAGTGGGACAAATGACAATGACATAATGAATGTTGAACTTGAAATGTAGCTAAGCGATCGTATGCAGGGTGAATAAAATGAAGACTAGACTTTGAGTCAAGACGACTCTCAATCTCATCGTGAGAGTGAGAACTGGGAGGTGAATTGACAAATGTAAGGGATTTAGCAATTTCTAGGTATTTATGTACTGCATTTCATGAATCATAGATTCATATTCCAAATTATAGTTGATATTTTATATTGTATTCCATGAAATTATGAATCAAATTGAATAAATTAACATACTACTATTTTCCATTGTTCCAATGTAGAATCTAAATTTTAAACATTGTTTTTAAATTGGTTAATTAGTTATTAAACATAATTTTCAATTTCCATTTATTGACATATTATTGATAAGTTTATAATTTAATTGTCATATTGATAAATTTTGCATGCACTCAATGATTCATCATTCAACTCAATGCTTAATAACATATTAACAACAATAGCATATACAATATTAGTAATCGTTTAATGTGTATCTAGTAGTAGAAAGTAGAAACCAGAGTTTTTTTTAACTGAACAAATAAATAATATAGATAATTTGAACACATTAATGAATTTGAGTTTTGTATTGATTTTCAAATGAAGGAATACATAGAGGTAATGCAAAATCTTGCTCAAACAAACTCTACACAGAGCTGAGTTGGAAATTCATATTATCAAATTATTCCATTAACTTTTGTAGCATGCTCCACTACTCATTTGATGGAACTGCAATTTGTTGTAACTAATAATGTTTGACTTGAAAATTTGTTAACAATTCATAATTGAAATTGGAACTTGACTTGATTGTTTCAATCAAAGTTGCATTCAAGGTTATCAGTGGTTTGATGGAATCCAAAAAGTTTGCCTCATCTGGGTTTTGAGGAAATTGGTCCAAATCAATCTTCCTTTCATCCTCCATTTATTTGAAAGCATCCTTTCCAATGAATCTATTTGTTGTGTCAAAATCCAAGGGGAAATCAAGCTCTGTCAAGTTGTCTATCTTTTTATCCAGCTTCTTTATCTTTTTTGTAGTCTAATCCAGAAACTCCTTTATTTCACATATTTCCAAACACTTTTGAATGATAGATGACACCTTTATTGAGGCATTAATCCAGTTATGGATTCCTTTGGATTTCAGTTCATTGTCATTGGATTTGTATACTGTTTGCAAAATTTTATTTATAATTTCCTCTCTTGAAATCAAATTTCTGTTGTCAACTACGTATTTTTTGAGCTTCCTATTACGTACTATTAGAGAATCAATCAATTGAAACAATTCACACAAATGATCAATCCTAGATGAATTATTTTCTCCCAGATCTTTTGTTTTATATCCTTCATTTTTTCTCTACAAAACATAGTTAACTTATTCTAACAAGACTTTATTTGATTTTGTGCTTCCATTAGTTGTGTCGTCAATCTTTCATTGGTTTTTCTCTGTTCATCCAATTTTTGTTCCCAAAGTTTTGCATTATGTTTTTGTTCTTCCAAATTGACTTTTAATTTATTTGTCGATTCACTAGCTTTTGCTAGGTTTAGTTTTAATTTTTCTGAAGTGGATTTTTCATCATCATATTTCTTTTTGTTCTCATCTAACCTTTGCTCTAGTTCATTAAATTTTAGTTTCACCTTTGTTTGTTTATCCTCTTTTCTTGTAGATGTAGAGGCATATTTTTTTAATTCATTTTTCTAATTCATTACCCTTGTTATGTGTTGCTTTCCTCTTTGCTTTCTCATTTGCTAGGTATGCCTGTAACTTTTTTATTTAAATCTGCAACCTATTTTTCTCTCTTGCTTTAGCAATGATGTGTACACCAATTCATTGTTCTTTTTTTGATACATTAATTTTGTCAAAAAAAATTTATCCAAAAAAATCCAATTGGAAATTGTTCACCTAAAATTCAAAGCAATCCATTTGATTCTTTGGTTTATTTTGAACTTTGGGAACAAAAAACATGTACTCCATGGTTTTTGTATTTGGGTCAAATTTAGGGAATATATTGCTTGTTGTAGGCTCTCAAGTTATAGTAGATGTACTCTTTATCATTTTCTTCCTTTGTTTTTTATACATTTCTAATATCTTTTTAAACTCATCATTGTAATCAAAACCTGGGTCGCTGACATAATGGAATACTTCAATGGTGAAGGATTACTTGCAGTGATGGGAACATCTCTAATTATTTGAGGCTGAGCCCAAGGCTAAGGATTATCCATTGTTGTTGTAGTCACACTAACAACTAGAGGATTTCATGAAAATAAATCCTTTGGGGTGGAAATTAAGGTAGTGGTATTGGTAGTTGGATTTGGAGCTATCATAATCCTTTGCTTCTTCATAATTCCTTGATCACTAGGTATCTATATAATATATTGTATTGTTGGCCTCTTGTCTGTAATTTGTTGTTGTAGCACATGTTGACCACTATTAGTACTACTACGCATACCATCGCCACCAGTGGGAGTTCCAGTTGCACTAGATTCTCCACCATATCCTGGTTGTGATTGTATTTGACCATGAGGATTTGAAGTTGTAACAAAATGAATTGTTTCACCTGTCCTTGTATGCCCTTGGGAGTTTTTATCAATTCCAATGACTTCTAAATCACTAGGTTTTCTATGGCCTAACTCTATTGGCACCCAAATGCCTTGTCCTTTAGACCCCAAGCCACCACCTTCATAACCCATTTTTCGGCTATGGTTGCTGTTGAAGTATATGTTTGTTTTGTGGTCTCACTTAAACCATGTTTTATTTTTCTTGCATATTGTACACTTTGTTATTCCCTATCATCATCAGATTCATCATCAATTTCTTGACTTTAAGAGGGATGCTCTTTATTCCACAAATTTCTAAACTCATAATCTTCATCTATCTCTTGAAACATTGCAATAGTTTTTGGTTCACCTAGATCCTTCATCATAGACCAAAAGGCAATAATTTTTTACTATGTCCAATTTTCTTGTCTACAAGCCCTTCTTAGAGAATCTGGAATTTTTACTGAAGTGGATGGCCAGTCATCTTTTTCATAAAAATTATCACACCTCATGATTTGCTTCTTTGCTTCTCTTTGTTGGTGTAATGTCATTGTTTCTATTGACAATTGTTCAAAATAAATACCTTTCTCAACAATAGTTTCCTCCATTACTTTTTTGACCTCATCTCAAGAATTCTTGTTTTCAATATTTCAAGCAAGAGTTTACTTTCATGTTGAATTCTACTTGCAACATTCTTATTGGACACAAGCCTTTCTTTAATAACATCACATGGGTCATACTTCTAGGGAGAGTTAGCATCAATTTTTTTTTTTTAAGTTCATGTACCACAATGAATATTTTTCTCTCAAATGTGAACCCTCCACATGAAAAAGGTAAAAAAGGAAGTATGTTTTTCTTTTGTTGACTAAAAAAGTATAGTTGATCCATACTATCCACCTATCGTACATATTCCAATGCAAAAACCCTCTCTATCACATGTATTATAAGTTTGTAGACTCTACTCCTGATCCATAAAATCTTAACACAATATATTCTTCCATGAAGTACCAGTCAACCAATTAAATTTATGATCTCGGTTGAATGTAATCTCTACAAGAGTAACACAATCTAGGCATTGGACTATTAGTAATTTCTTGATACAGTGAAGCCAAAAAATAATTTACAAAATTACTATAGTTCCTTCGAGTATCATGCATCCTTATCTTAGTGGTCCAATCATATACTAGAGCCATTATTTTTGTCTCAACATTCGTATAGGGCTAAATCCAAAGCTTTTTGGCTAAAAGCATTCAACTAAATTTGAATAGAAGTAAATAACACAAGTAGGTTGTGAACCTAAATGTCTTAGTGGAACCTCCTTTAATCATTAAAAATTGTCTGAATGGATTGCACAATGTGCTCAAGAAAGTTATATTTGACAGGTGGAGTAGCATAATGGATATTATGTACCATTCAAGGAGGCTTGCACCCACTTCCCAATTGCTATCTAGTCCAAGGAAAAATGCTAGCATGGAAATAATAAATGAAACCCATGGTTTAAAATTATCCAATTTATAAGGAGGCTTATGATTATCTTTGAATAAGTTACTATCCACTGCTATTTTATTTAGAACAGAATTTTGTCCCCGTGATCGACTGCTTCATAATTATTAGAAAGGTTTTCTAGATCAATGTGGATGTTTTCAAAATCTTTAGTTGTAAACCCCAACACATTTCCAAATTCTTCTGTAGTAAAGGGTAACATTTTTTCTTTGGCATATATTAATAATAACTTTTTTTATCATCATAATTGTGGGTGCATACCATGATAAATTTTGGGTAAGGGAAAACCTCATGTAACATCATGCATCCCAATCCAGCTATCCATGGTGCAGTGGTACTATTAATTGGTATTTTTTTTTACTATTGTCAGTTTTTATTTGCTTTGCAACCTTATTCACACATGAAAATATAAGTTATGAGGTAAGCCTACCATAGATTATAGGATCATAAATATCATGGTATTCATTTACGAAACTTGGGGTTTAAGCAGTCTGGCATAATCTCTTTTTTTATTTAATTTTACTTTGTCTTTTCCAATAACTGGTCTAGTAGTGCTGGTAGACATGGTTGTACAGTGTAAACTCTCAATTTCTCAACCCTAAACCCCAAAATTGAAAATTAAGAAACAATGAAACATAGGATTTGTGTCTTTCACTTACCTGGAATTTGATTCTTGAAAAGATCAATATAGAGACATTGATAAGTGTGGAGTGGTTGTGTTGGATTCTAGAATCTCCTTGGTGCACTATAATGAGAAATCTCCCTGTGTCCTAACCCTATCACTTCAAAATAAAATCACTTAGTAGTAGCAAGTGAATGAAATGTGTTACCTCTAGACTACATAATTAATACATTACAATTCTGTACTGACACTTCAAACTAAATTCAACAATTGTCCTACATCTCTGCAGCTTCAACTAATCGATCACTTTCAGTGAGAGGTGGCATCATTCCAATGTTCCATCTCAAATAAATTCTCAACCATTGTTCTTTGCGAATCTAACGGTTATAGGGTGATTTTGGAGGTTTGAGTTCACAAGCATAGCACTTTGTGCATTTTATTCCAGAATTCAAATACAACCATCCATCAAATGTTCATTGAATGGTCGAGTAATTTATTACATTTTTTCTAATTTTATTTTTTCTAAGGCATAATATTATAGCACATTTTGCCTTTGAGTTGAGCAATAGAAATTATGGTGTGAAGGGAATACACACTATAATGAGAAGGCGACAGGTGTCTTGAGCGGGCAATTATTAACAATAGTGCTTAAGCCATGAATTTAAACATGTGCATTAAAGCCTTTTTAAAATACGCTAGGATATAGAATCATTGAGTAGTAATAGGGGCAGTTGGGAAATGAAACAAAGGTCATGAGTAAGAAACTTAAGTGATTAGGATACCAAATCAGGCGATCATCAAGCAAACATAAATTTAATCTATTACTTTAACAAAATCTATATGAGGAACATTCATTTGCACAATAGGGCAATGATGAACACAAATGATCCTTGATCAATTTTATTCATGAGTAGTGTTGGTATTTTTTTTCAATTTACAATTGGTTCTTGAAATAATCTAAAGAATATCCAATTCTTATGCTCAAATACTTCAAGGGATTGGCCAACAAATAAGAGATAGATAAGTAATTTTTCTCCTCTACACTTCAGGCTTTGAAAAACCTAAGAGGGTGGTCCTTTATAATATCTAATAGATTTGAACACAATTGGTAACCACATATTATTAACATATATGTTCTCTCAGGGAAAACCAAGAATTATAAATAAAACTCACCTAATGGGTTAGATTCTTGGAGTTTTTATGCATTATTGGCTTTAAGAACATGAAATAATGTTAAGAAATAAATTACAAGGGAAATATGATTTTGAAATTTGATGACCATGGATATTGAACTAGAGCACACAATCAAACCGGTGTCTTAAACCTAGGCCACATAGTCAAAGAAAAATGTAATTAAATCTTGAATAATAGATTTTAACCAAATTCTGTGAAAGCTTGTATATCAATGCCTTACAATGATATCTTTCAAAATTTACAACCAATTCTTCTTAACAATCCCTATATATACTCAAAACCCTTAAGATTTGTAATACAACAATTTAATCTATTACTTGAATAGAATCTATAAAAGAAACATTCATATGCAAAAAAATTGCAACGATGAACATAAATGATCCTTGATCAATTTGTATTCGAAAGTGAAAAAATTATAACATTTATGAGACAATTGATTGTGAAATTGTCACAATATACTCATATACAGAAATGGTACTATTATACAAAATTAACAATCACATTCACAAATATTCCTTGGAAAAGCTAGATCAGATTGATATAGACTTAGAATATAGACTCTTTTCTTACAAAAATCCAAGATTCTTCATAAATAGCCCTTATGCTGATTGAGCCACAAAAGACAAAAAGAAGCCAAAATTGTAGAGAAACCTGTAGACAACTAGAATGCCATGTCATCATATGAATTGGATATTATAATTTTGAGCTTTGATGACAAGAAAGAGCTCAAGATACTAGAAATTTATTGTATTTCTCATCCCATCCTACATATGTTATTTTTGATGGCCATTCAAAAGAGAGTATTAGGTTTACATTACATATATACTCTAGGTGCTTTGCATCTAGTATTATACTAGTCTCTTTGCAAAAAGTATCCAAGCCAATATCTGTAGAGATTAATTTATCCACGGTGGGATAAAGAAAATAGATGTTAGCATTACTAACATTACAGATAAAGATTAAAAGAATTGGAGCCAATGCTCTCAAACCTTCTTTCCACTAATCAAAAGATTTGAGTTATCCATTATCATTCAAAATGCTTGGAATAATCTTTATTTTAATGTTCTCAAACAATTTTAACTTGGTCTTTGTAAGTTGTTGCAATTTAACCATTGTATTGTTGGTGTAATTAATTATTTAATTACACTTTATTAAGTTTACTTAGGTTTTGCTTAGGTAATAATTAGTTTACTTAATTAATAGGTAAGCTTTATTTAGTTGAGTTGTTTTTAGGTCAACATTAGGGTTGCATAAATTGCTTTTATAAATAAAATCATCTCATGTAATTTCTTAATTATGAATATATCAATTTGTGCATCTTCATGCAAAGCTCTTGCTTTTTATTGTTTTTCTCTTATGTGGAAGGCTTTTTGGTTTGCATGTCTGATCTTGGTTTCTAACATGGTATCAAAGCCTTGAGTTCATCTATGCAAGGTTTTGGATCAGATTGGGCTTCACCATTGGATTCAGAGCGTTGGAAAAAGTCAAGATTGACTTTTATTTTGTAGATATTGGTCATCATTTTCCAGATCTATGAGGGTTTCAAGTTTAGTGATTTTTTGGAAGCTCTAGGGGTAACCTATTTTTTGGAGCATCTTGGAGCAAAATGGACACCACCATTGCGTTTGCAGCGCCCCAAAACCCTAGAAATGCCTATCAAATCATTGATTTTGGAGTAGTTGGTTTATGAGGCAAATTGTTTTTGCCAAGGAGGTCGTACGACCTCCCCATCATGCTCCCCGAGGCAAGTTTTTCGAAAAAATGCAAAAAAAAATCAAAATATCGCATTGGTTTCGACGCCTTCAGTGTTGAAGGAAAACGCTACCCGGTGGCCACCAGGCGGCCGCCAGTCCGCCACCATCGGGTGGTGCTTAGCCCATACGCCGTCAACTCCCCATCCAGCCCTTGAGGGCTCCGACCCAGTCACATGGGGAACCTGCAGCCCGCGCCCAGCCCCTTCCAGGCCTCCTAGCCCCCACGCGGTCACATGGGTGACTAGGTCCCAAAACGTTTTTTTGCAAGGGGGCCGATTTTTTGCGATGACGGCTAGATGGCCGTCAATTTGTTTGCTGTGAAGTGCTGAAATTAGCATGATGTCAGCGGTCGTACGACCTATTTTTCCCCCTCCTAACCCTAGTTTGTTCTAAAGGAGCAATTTTTTTCTTTTTGGCATAACTAGGGCATACAGTATCAAAATCAGGCAAACGAGATATCGTTGGAAAGCTGGTTCTGAGAAATTTCTAGTGGGGTAGTTTATTTTTCAGTATTTTTCTATTTTACTACATTTATTTCTGTTTGAAGTCAGATATTCATTTATCACTTCCAAGCTCATAAATTTTTGCCAGGATTTTTGATTTTTTCTATCTTTGGGACATTGGAAAGGTATTGAGGAACTCTACATTTCTATCCATGCAATTTTTTCTGTATCTATCCCAAGTTTATCGTTATTCCAGATTTGGTCCGATGGGTGTTTTGGAGATTACTTGGATATTTTGGTAGTTGGGAGGGTGCAACTTGCATCTTTGCACTTCATTTCAGTATCACATCATTCATTTTATCTACTATTGCTTCATAGATTCTAGGGTTGTTCCCATTTGGATTTTTCCAGTGTTCCATGGCATCGGGTCTGCTGCTGCATTATTATGATTTCGATATGGTTTCTTGTAAACAAAAGTATCTTTCCTTGCTTTCTGGATTTAGGTTCTAGTGTTACTCCACAATTTTCTTCCAGTGCTTCTTTGTAGCAGGTCATCTCATTAAGGGGGGGGGTTGTCACACTAGGTTTTCTCCTCTTTCTCTTACTCTTTCATTGCATTTGTACATGGGTACCTGATCAGGCCTTGTTGTCGGGACCCATTCATGCTTTCTTGCATTCATCTTAGTTATTAGATGCATGCTTTTTTAGTCTCCCTAAGTTGCACTTAAGGGAGGGTGTTGGTGTAATTAATTATTTAATTACACTTTATTAAGTTTACTTAGGTTTTGCTTAGGTAATAATTAGTTTACTTAATTAATAAGTAAGCTTTATTTAGTTGAGTTGTTTTTAGGTCAACATTAGGGTTGCATACATTGCTTTTATAAAGAAAATCATCTCATGTAATTTCTTAATTATGAATATATCAATTTGCACATCTTCATGCAAAGCTCTTGCTTTTTATTGTTTTTCTCTTTTGTGGAAGGCCTTTTGGTTTGCATGTCTGATCTTGGTTTCTAACATGTATGCCTATGTTTCTCCCACCATTTTTTCCATGTTCCATGTGGGAAAAATGTTGCTAGACATATCATGTTAAAATCTTGCTCCCATATATATGTCTTGTAGACTTGCAACTCTAGGAATCCATTTATTCATTTTTCCCAATTTTTCTTGATTTTTAACTAATCTAACATAAGCATCTTGGAGATGTGAATAATATTGGTGGGAGTCTTCAAGCCTCCCAATAATTTTGGATGCCCTATGCTTTAAGACCTCATCCATAATTTTTCTCATCTTCTTTTGTTGCTCATCCCGAGCATTCTTCACTTGCTCCTCAAGCTTTTTAATTTTATTAGTAAGTTCTTCCTTCTCTTTCAACAAGATGTTTGTGAGCCATGATGTTGAAGAAATTGCCTCCTCAATCCTAGTTTGTGTAGGTGTTGCTTGCATCTCCTACATTTTTAGCGTATTATATTCAACAATGGGTGGCATGTGATCTTTCAACAATTTATCATAATCATCTTGTAATTTCCTTAGTGCGGCCTCATTGAATTTTGTAGTGTTGATAAATAATGAAGCAACTTGAAGGGAAGAAGTATTTGATAGTCTCTTTATTATCAATCCACCCCTAATTTCTTGCACATCTTTACTAATTTTGGGCTTATTTGTACTTGGTGCAAGAGCTCATATTGCTATTGTTTCCCATTTAGGGTTGAATCCAAAGCCAAAATATGCTCGCTCTACTTGTTCCTCTGAAGAGAAAATCTCTTCATCCTATCTCCTTATTGTATCAAGGGCTATTGCAGAAACAATATCCCACTCATGGAGAAATAACAACCCACTTTCTCTAACCATTTGTTTCCCCTCCTCAGGGGTAATGTTTTTAACATCAAAATTTATTTCACTTAGCACCCTCTTTGTGACCTCTTCAAAATTTGAAGGGTACACTTCTGCTTTTTCTTTATTGATTTTCTCATGAAATTATTCTCTTCTAACCCTTATGATAAAATCCTTGAACTTTTTAACTTAACAAATTTATCATTAGAGATGAATTGTGTGCATGCCATAGCCCTTATATCATTTGCTTCATCTCTTCACACTGTTATATTGATGCTCAATATGCTATGAGGTATTTTAGAAATATTGACTTGTGCGGGAGAGGGCATTTCATGATTAACCTCCTCCATAGTTACCTCAACCTCCTCCTCATCATTTGGACCCAAGGGATAGTCAACCAAAGATGGTTGATCAATCCTTTTTTTGTGGTTGTTGTCTAGAAGGAGAGTCTGCAGTAGGCACTTGTGGAGGATATGGTGGGGCTAGAGATGGTTGCTCATGAGGGACAAGGTCCCTTATTATTGGTCCCTTAGCCCTCCTAACAAAAGAATAGATAGAAGGATTTGTCTTAGGTTGGTAAGTGGGCCTTTCCTCCAAAATTGGGATCTTTCCAATTATCTTGTCAATATTATTCAAAATCATTTGGATCCTAGCAACATCATCCTTGATTTCTACATTAGCCTCTTTATAATTTGGGTTCCTTTTGGCTTTTACATCCTCTTCCTTTTTTAAGGTAACCCATTTTACCCTTTTGTCATTAGCATATTTATCATTAAGACAATTCTCGAGGATGTCAAAGAGGAGATAATGCACACAGGATCACCTTTTTATGCTCAAACTCACATGATTTATAAAACCTTCGGGATCAAATGGTCTTGTGATCTTTTGAGCCATCTTGAAATTTTGTAGCATTGGACATATTTTTTCTAAGCCCTCCCTTGTGACTGTGAAATCTAAGCTAATGTGGAGAATGGGAAGAAAGAACCCTTTTTCTGCCCCTTAAGGTGGGCTTTGTCAACTTCACTTATATGCCGAATTATCTCCAAGAATGCCAACCCAAGGGGCACATACTTGGGAAAGACATGGGGTCCCACAGGGAATCCATATACCTTGACCACTATAGAATCTGCATGGAGATACCAATCTCCCCAGTTGCGTTGCACACCCAATTCTAGCACTTTGTCCTTGGGTCTAAGGAAATCCAAGATTTCCCTCTGCAATCTATCTTCCTTCACCCCCATGAAGCCCAACACTCTTCTAGCAAAATGATTCTAAAAAATCACATAATTTGTTGCATCACAATACATGTCCCATTCATGGGTACAACATTAAACAATGAGAGAATTACCCTTTTCATCTTCCATACGGACTTGGAGGGATTTATCCCACTTTTTCCTTCTCTCATACAAGAACATGTGACAAAGTAAGGAGTACTACTTGAAGTTAACCATTTTGTTGCTTTTCTTGATCTCCATCAACTTCTTGTAGATGCCATTGGAGATATGTGTCGCAAAGTCAAATTCGTGATTCAGTAGAGGATTTTGGATGTTATCTGCCATATACATTAATGGCATAGGGATCTTGGTCTTGGAATCTCCCCCCAAAACCTAACAAAGTGCATAGTATGTCTTGATGAAGTAGTCTTCAAATGTATCCAAGTTGAAAGGTTCTACTTCATTGGCAAGGATCCTCATATATCTTTTGTCAAATCCTTTCAATTTGTGCTTTGGAAGCCAAAATACCCTATAGATATTCTTATCCTATTGGTATTTTTGCTTGAAATAGTCAAAATATATGACCTTGTTGGTTGCTAATTTTAGGCCAAAAACTTTAGAAATGGAGGCCTTATCAATATTTACCAACTCTTCTCCATCAGCCACCTTGATAAATCTTACATTCTCATCATTGATTCTTTCTATGTGTCTAACAAATTTGAAATTCATGAATACTACAGGGACAATCAACTTGCCTAGGTCATAGGTCCAGATATTAGAGATAGGAACCTTAGATGTCCTTTTGTTGTACCACTATGTGAATAAACTCCATCCATCCACAGGGAGTTTTGCATCCTTGCACTTCCATTATCAAGTAGACCAGTTTCCTCACTAGGGCTGTGGATACGAACAACCCTTCTAGCGGAACCCAGGAGTTTCACAATTAGACTTACTCATGGTTGTTTTCTAAAGTTTGTTCTAAGGGTGGGAGATGAGATTTTAAGGCTTAGAAAATTGTCAAAAAATTGAATGGATTTTATAATTCAGACACCAACCCTAGATTATAGGAGACAATGAAATTTAGAGAACAGAGGAATTGAAAAAGGGTCACTTGTTTTATGCACTAGAAACCCTAGTTCTTTTTTGAAGCTTTGAAATGTTGAAAATTTTCTTTCTAGATTTGATGAATGCAAAGTAAATTTATTTCTTGATTTAATTGCAGTATTTATAGAGGAAATATTTGTAACTTGATTGGGCAGAATTTAGTCACTTCCATCATTACACCTCATTTGTGTGAGTCAGGCGTATCCAACTATCCATTCACCAAGTTTGAACGTGAGTCATTGGTCTTTCACTAATAGGACAAGATTTCAATATTTTGACATCATTTGAGTGGACCCACTGAGAAGAGGGCCTTCAAAAAGGTGAGTGACATCAGCTAGAAGTCCATGTGGCAACCTTCTGCAATTTCACAGATTGAAATGGGACCCACCTTGAAGAGCTTGTGGACTTGCATAATCAGTGAGAATATGTTTGTCACTTTTTTGTGGTTCCACATCTTCTTTTGTCTTTATTGAAAAATATTTTGTGGACATGCAAAAACCAATGAGAGGACAGATGTCACCTTTTTGCTATTTTGCAACTTCACTTTTTCTTAATTAAATATAGCTTGCAGACTTGTAGAAACTAATAGAAATATGACACATGAAAGCGGTGGGACCACTAAAGGCATTAGCATCATTCCAAATGATGTCAGGTGTTAATATTTATTTGTTTCCACATATTTTGTCTTTATTGAACAAGCTTTTGTGGACATGCAGAAACTGATGAGAGGACAAAAGGCACCTTTCTGCTATTCTACAACTTCACTTTTTCTTAATAAAATATAGCCTACGGACTCATAGAAACTAATGGAAATATTACACATGGAAAGTGGTGGGACCACTAAAATAATTAGAGCCATGCCAAATGATGCCAGGGGTTAACCTTTCCATTGTTTCACATATTCTTTTATTCTTATTGAACAAGCTTATGTAGACATGCAAAAGCCAATGAGAGGACAAATGTCACCTTTTTGCTATTCCATAGCTTCACTTTTTCTTAATAAAATTGTAGCATCAAAAATTATCACCCTTGACACTTTCACACTATGTTTTGCTCCGCATAAATTATTGAACCTAATTGGGTCCCTAATTTCCTAAATTATGCATTCTATAAATAATTTGTACCACTTCCCGAGAAATTGCAAGCATTAAACAAATGCATGTAATTAATATTTTGCATCTGACACTTAATTTCCTAGAAAATAGGGCCAAGAGCCATTCACCCTAGGACGTATGGGTCCCCCTATTTTGGATATGTTGGTGTTGGCATTTTAACATTCAAAATTCAAATTGCAAATGTTGGCTATCAAGATTTAATTTGCGAGAAATTGAATAAATGCCTATAAATATTTATTGCATCATTTGAAATCTAACAAGCACTAATGATAATTTATGAAAAATTACTATTGTCAAGAGCATTATTGAGCAAGTAAAGAATAGCATTTCAAATATTTATTGCAACAATTCAAGATCCTAACATCATGTCAAATCCTATGTGAGTTTATATGTGTTCATGTTACCATTGTTTTGTGAAGACTAACCCTTTTGTAGGTCTCTAAAGAAATTCAAGCAATCAAGAAAGAAATATCCAAAACATCGAGGTGATGTGTATGACTTCAGTCCTTCAAGGAAGCCATTGAAGGGTGGTGAGTTGCAGCACTTTGTGGTTTCATCATTCCTTCCTATTATTTATCCATTTTATCATTGACATTTCCATTGTGGAAGTGGAAACACTAACACAGGGTTTCACTAAGGCAAGCCCCTAAATGGCACAACTCTTCTCTTTGTGAATGTGTAGATTTCAGGTTTGAAGATGATTGAAGGAAGTTTGAAGACAAATTTTTCATTGTTGCAATTGATGCCCTAAATCTTGTCAACTCATGGAAACTCACCTACAAAATTATTTGAGAGTGTTTCGATGACTCCCCAACTGGGAATCAGAAGATCAAATCTATCATCAAAGGACGTCAAAAATAGAGTAGAAGAGGAATACAAGGACCAATATTCCCTAAGGAAACTCTATCCTCATACAGTGATGAAAACCAAATTTTCAGGATAGATACACAATCCTCTACACTTCTTAGATCTGCTTGTAAGTTATTGTTTCAATTTGTTAATTGTTAGATTATTACATTTTGCATATTAGGTCATATAGTCTAATTAGGTTAATCATAGAAAATCAATTCCAATCCATTCCAAGGCTCAATAAGATGCAGATCCAAGTCTAATTGGCTCACCTTCATGGTTGAAATTCAATCTATACACCTTGTTGATCTCCATCTTAATGAACCAATAGAAAAACACCCACAACAACAAAATCTTGATTCCTAGGTTTATACATTAGACCTAGGATTCCTAATTTTTTTTGTTTCATTTTGGTGAACCTAACTTGTTAACATTACATACCTTCTAAAATTTCACCCTAGATCTAGGTTTTGCATTCCTCATTTAGGGTTTCACTTTTGCAACATAAGGCATAAAAATTCAAAATTTACATATCATTTTGTATCATAGGTTACATTAGGGTTTATTTTAGGCTCTTAGATCAGATCTATATTAAAAATTGCATTCATAATTCTCATTTGCATCACTTTATCTTAATTTGAGAAAATTATGGAAAAATACTCAATTATAGACTTGCTTGCACATAGAAGCAAAACCTTTAGATAGTATAATAAACATTCAACTTTTGAATTTTCAGAATCCCTATCAAGGACTCTAATGCCCTTGGGCGCCTTTGTCCTTGTACACTTGCATTAACAAAATTTTGCACACTCCTTTGTCTCTGTGATTTCATTCTGTTTGTGCTTGCAGATCTCTTTTTTGAAATTTTAAATTGCATTCATTTAGACATCTTTCATTTAGCTCAAAAAGTGAAAAAGATTGCATTGTTTTGTTTCAAAATTGCATCAAAACCATCATTTTCAAATTTAGGCATCTTAATTTGTGCATTTTAGATCAAAAAATTGAATTCAAAATTGTCATTTATTGTTCACATATTGTTACACACTTGCATTGGCATAAATTAAGAAAATTCTAGAAAAACATCACTATCAAATTTGTCTACAACTAGACCCAGAATCCTTAAGCAGAATTACACACAATCAGACTCTGAATTTATCAAAAACTTGCCTAGGAAATAGATTCCCTTGGGTACCTTTTTTCTCCTACTATTGACTGAATCAACTTTCATACAAATCTTTCTTGTTGTATTCTCTATCTTCTTTTGTTGTTTGAATTTTGTTTCTGAATATTTTGTTGTGGTTAATTTATATTTTAGTGTTCAACTTGGGTACACAGTGTTTTGAAACTCACATGAGCTTCACATCCTAGTGTCCTATTGCCAAAACTTTAGTGAGACGTAGTCATAGACTTATGGAATCCCACACTATTGTTACATCCATTGTGGATCCCAAGTCTTCCAACTCTTTCATGCACAGTGTTTTCAATATTCAACCCATTTTGAACTTTATCCCTAATGTACCATACCAATGAAAACCTTACAATCACCCACTTTTATAGATGTTGAGACTATGGTTGCCCATGTTCTCGAAGATAAATTGAAAAAAATGGAAAAGGATTTAGAAAGACTTCAAGACTTTGTGTGTAGCGAATATCTAGATGGTACAATGGTTCCTATAATAGATAACATGAGGAAACTAATTAATGATGATCAAGGATTAGAGGTTTTGCAAATCCTAGCCCATATAGTTGATGCTAATGTACCTACAATGGCTAGTTGTGCTCAAGATTTGGGATACACTCAAATCCAAGGAGGAAATCAAGTCTCCCTCCCTACAACTATAGCCTCTATCCCTACATACATAAATCCAATTGTTGCATCAACGATACAACAAAGCATTGGTATAACTCCAATATTAGGCCTTTCCACTGGAAATCCTCATGGTTTCAGATCTTCACATGTCACATCTCAAGTTTCATCCCCTCTCATAAATTTACAACATAGTAGTCCACCAAGCACATACACAATCCCACCATATTCTCCACATTCCCAAAACGAGTCAATCAATGATTCTATCATTAACCAATTTTTGCAAAACGTAACCTCACTCCAACAACAAATCTCAACTTTAAACCAAAACCAAAATGAACAACCATTGAAATATGTTAAAAAAATCCCATTGTCACTTGAAATCTTGAAAACACCAATGCCACAAATCATAGAGATACCTCAATTTGACAAGTATAATGGTAAAGGAGACCCAAGCAAACATATATCAGCATATTCGACCTTGTGTAGTGACTTCATTTTTGAAGATAAACTCCTGGCTAAGCTCTTTCCTAGGTCATCGAAAGATGACGTTAGAATGGGTTTTTTATTTCCAAATAAATCAATCCACTCTTTCAATGAACTTGTTGATACATTCCTCCAATATTTCCAAGTCAATATTGGACCTAAAATTATATTAACTGATTTAGTGAGATGAAAACAAGGAAAACATGAAGAAGTGAGACATTATATGTTGTTATTAGAGTGTTTACTCAAAAATCAATCTTACTCTTCCTGATTCAGATGTTCAATGAGTGTTCATTGAAAACTTACAACCTGACATAAGAGATAAAATATTATTGATGAAATATCCATCCTTTATACATTTGTGTATGACCCTTTGTGATTACCAAAATTTGGTTAGTCAATATGCAGAGGCAACTTCATCTACTCCTACTGGGAAATCCAAATCGTACCCCAAAACAACTATTAACCATTCAAGAAGCAAAACAAAAACTTTATCAAGCTACACACACCTCAAATAACCAAGCACATTGAACCTCAAGTTGTTGTCATAAGTTCAACCCCGTACCAATTTAGACCAAGAGATAGACAATTTACCTAGTTACCTAACACTCTCCACTCGATGATGTTGCAAATTTTTAACAAGAACTTAATCCGATTGCCTCCCATTAGACCTATGGACACAACCAAACCTCTACCACCAAGTTACAATCCAAATGCCTTTTGTCAATGTCATCGCACAAGTGGACATGATACAAAATGATGCATGTGTTGTCTTAATTATCAAGTTCAAGACCTCATTGATTCTAATCACATTCAATTGGGCAATGTTAATGATCAAGGGAATAAGTTTTTTGCCTCACCTAACCAAAACTTGCAAATATTTACCAATCCATTGCCAAACCATTCATTCAACTTTGTGCAAGCTTGTGATGATATGAATGATGATAAGAATTATGATAACAATAACAATGAGAAGGAAGTAGATATCATGATTTATTTAATATATGTTCAACCTCATAAGGGCCAAACCACTATGTTACCTGACATTGCTTTCACCAATAGTGATGCATCCATACATGCACCCGATGGTCCTCTCTATATTGTCAGACGTATCAATGAAAAACCTATACAAGGAATACTCATTGACCCTGTGTGTAGAGAATGTGATCACTAAGGAGTTCTTGTTTGTGCATGAGATTTATCAAGATTCTTATGAAAAATCGAAAGCATGGTTGAAAACTCTTGATAGTTTTTCTCGTCCTACGATAGGTTTGATCACTATTCCTCTTAAAGTTGGACTGAAACAATCAGATGTATCATTCTACGTCATCCCAACATCATACCAATTCTATGTGAAGCTAGGCTACCCATGGCTACACTCCATGAATGTTGTCCCATCGATTATTCACAAGTGCATAAAATTCCCATTTGAAAACCAAATATTTACAGTGCATCACAATGGGTTTAATCCTTTGTCCTCCCATTGGAAATTTTCATTAGATTTCTTTTGGCCTCAACCTATAAACCTATTAAACATCGTGAGGACTTATTTTTCAATTCATACCACAAGTTTAAGGCAAAGCAAATAACAAAATTATCTCTTACCAATATTCCTGAAAATGACAAGACCATGGTTGTTCCTCCTCCACCAGTTATGGATGAATTGATGCCCCAAGAAAAGACCCTTCCAAGTAACCAAGGTAAGCATGTTGTGGTTCCTCCAACCATATGGTATAAATGAACAAGAGACAATTGAATTTCCTTTTGTGCCTCCAAAGATAAAACATGTGTATAGACCTAAAGAGACAGTGGTTTCCCAACCCCCAGTGATTCCTTTAGTTCCTCCCTTAAGGGAAGAAAAGAGACCAATGGTCGAGAAATCTGCTCCTACCCTATCCCAAATTGAAAATTGTGAAGTAAGTCTAGATGTTAAAGAGTGTAGGCATAGGCTTCATGATATTGCTCGTCAATTGGAAGAAACAAATAAAATAATGCATGATAATCCAACACCTATGCAAACAAATCGAGAGTAATTACAACTTTCACCAAAACAAGAAGTGAAACAAGAAGATGTAAAAAACATTGTCATAAAACCTCCCATTGTGATTAATTTGGATGATGAAGATGAAATTGTAAAAATTGATGAACAAGTCCATAATGAGCTTAATGCGTTGTTTTCAAAGAAAATGAATTTAGATGGGGCAACTGTGATGATCCTCCTAATGAGAGTGACCCACCATGTGTTGAACCTAGAGATGCTCCTAATATGACACTTGTTGTAGTCCCTTTAGCTAGTTGTTCGCCCTCCCTATATGATGAGAAAGATTGGGATGTGAACGACCTTCTTTGAGTTGACTCACATGTGTGATACTCCTTTATGTTTGTTTCATGTGTTCTTTATGTTTTCTTGCACGTGATGTGATCTCTCATGTTGTGCTGCTTGGCATGCCTTTGTGTTTGTGAGTTTTCTTTGGATGAAACTTGTTGATTTGTTGGCTCAAGGATACAAAGGAAACAAACTTGTCATGATAATCTTCTATTTGTATCTTCATTCTTCTATATGTTGTAAAATTTGTCTTTTACTTTTGTCTTGTGTTTTCCTTTTGGGGACAATGCAAGGTGTTGAGACACTTAGGTCTCTTCCATGTTGATCCAAAATTTTGTTGGCCTTCTCTCTTCATGTGTCATTCCTCCATTGTGTTCGTTGTTCCACGAGTATTTGGGGAATGATGTCAATTTCAAGCTCTATTACATCACTGTAGCAAAGACATATGTTGACCCCAGATCCATGGATCCCTTATGTGTTTCGATTCTATGTTGTTTTTTGCATTACATTTGGGGGCAACCCCTTATCATGATGTAGCTTCATTTGGAAACATATCATTTCCATAGGGTGTAGACATTGAAAAATGTCCTAAGGCTACAAGCAACATTTTATTACTGATTGACTTTCATCCATGCATAATTAACTGATTTCACTTTATCCTATTCCTTCTTTGATTAATTTAAATAAATAATAATTTTATTTAAATTAGGTCACTAACACCCCCTTGTCTCCTCATAATTATCTATTTCCATTTTTCTTCTATAATTAAATAGTCACTTTTAATTATTTATTTATTCATTAGTCTTTTCTCTCCATAATTAAATAATTTTTATTTATCCTATTCTTATCTCCCATAATTAAATAATTATTTTCAATTATTTAATTATTTTCCATTTTCCTCTTTCTCTCATTAAATAATTATTTATAATTATTTAATATTTAACGCTCCACCTTTCTTCTATAATTAAATAATTATTTTTAATTATTAATTTTCCCTCCTTTAATTAAATAATTTCCATTATTTAATTTGAATTGCTTCTTAGCTAAGCCCTAAATCTCAACCACTTTCTTGAGTTTTGGTCCATTCATCCTTATCGTTGTCTCAATCAACCTCACCCATTGATCATCACACATCATCATCTAATCCTAGCCTTTCATTTGAATTGGTATTTCTATAAAAGTAAGTCATCATCTTCATTTCAACCTTAACCACAATCTTTGAAGTTTTTCTATCAAGAGATCAAGTTATCAATTGTCAACATCAAGATCATTGAGTATATTGTATACTACATATCTGAGAACAAATAAAGCAAAACAAAGAAGAGAAATGGAGGTATTTCAACTATGGCATAGAGATTGAGGTTGTATTGCTTTATTATTGTGATTTCTATGTTCATTTGTACTTCATTGTTGGATTAGGGTCTTTATTGCTTGGATTTGATAGTTTTGTGGTTGCTATTATTGATTCATGCATTTTCCTTGAATTCAAAACCCTATCTACATAGGGCTTTCCAAACAAGCTATTGTGACCTTTTGTTGCATGACATTTATTAATTTTATCCCTTAAAGCAGTTTCTCATAGCATGTGGTGTTTAGCAATTTTTTAAAGGTGGGGGCATACATTGGCATTATTTGCTTCTCTTTGTTCATAGGAATTGAACTTGGTGATGCGTTGACATAACATCTTGATCATTTTTGTAGCACATTATC